>JAVQJL010042481.1:0-15976 GCA_036024295.1 Nannoperca obscura
GTTAAGACTAGTTTAAAGTCATCTTCATTGAAAAGTACAGTGCTTTTCCTTCAAAAATAAGGACATTTCAATGTGACCCCAAACTTTTGAACGGTAGTGTATATATATATATACACACAGACACACACACACACAGTCATGCCCAAAATGATTTATACCTCTGGCAAAGTTTGACTTAAAGTTACTTTTATTCAACCAGTAAGTTCTTTCTTGATTGGAAATGACACAGGCGTCTCCCAGAAGATTATAAGACGATGTACAAGAGGCATCATTGTGGAAAAAAATATTTCTCCGCTTTTATTTATTTATTTGAACAAAAAGTGGCATGTCCAAAATTATTCATACCTTTCTCAATAATCAATAGAAAAGCCTTTATTGGCTATTACAGCAACGCTTCCTACCTTTTTCCTGAGCTCACAACAGCATCTTGCAGTAAACCCATGTCCAATGGACCAGGGAACCTAATCACAGTAAACGGCACCATGAAAAAAGAGCAATACATCAAGATTCTCAACAACAACATCAGTCTGCAGAGAAACTTGGCCTTGGGCACCAATGGACATTTCAGCACGACGACAACCCAAAACATACAGCAAAAGTGGTGAAGAAATGGTTGGCGGAAAAAAACATGAACGTTTTGCAGCAGCCCAGCCAGAGTCCTGACGTGAATCATATTGAGAATCTGTGGAGGGAGCTAAAGATCAGGGTGATGGCAAAGAGACCCTCCAACCTGAAAGAGCTGGAACTCATCGCTAAAGATGAATGGGCAAAAATACCAGTGGAGACATGCAAGAAGCTGCTCATCAATTATAGTAAGTGGACCTTGAGTTAAGATTTTTTATGTCAAATTGCTTTTTCAAATGTCAAGAATGAACTTTCACTTCTGTTTTCAAAATGCACAGAATGAAAAAATAATATTGCCCATTTACATTTGATAGCAATGAAATGCTATTCTGTATTCTGACCTAGAGTCAAGACGAGTTTCACTCGTTAAATATTGGTGCCACCATAAAAATGGTATTATTAAATAAAAAGTATTTGTTTCTTATAGAAAACAATCATCTATAAAAAGGATTACAGGACACATTAGCGGAGATTTTGGATCCTGTTTAACTTCTGTTGATCGTCTAAATGAATTGGACAGTTACTCGGCTAAACATCTAGCTAAGGGAACTGATAAAATTGTAACATCCTGGCTAATACGTTGACACATATATTATTATATACAATTAGTTCACACAACACTCACGGTAATGACAGGCTTTATAGATCCACATTTTCACAATAAAAAAATAATAGTAAAAAAATCCTTAATCATTAAATAGAAGACATGATTTATAAGAAATTACCTTAAGGAATTCAAAGTGAAATATCTTACCCTGACAGACTGAACTTTGGCCAACCACATATTCAAGTACATCTACGTATTACTTGTATTACATATCCAAGTTCTTCAGAAAAGGCCTCTGTGAGTAACATCATGTCCCTTCAGGAGCGCCATGCTGCGTCATTGTGTGCTTGTAGCTGCAGCTGTGTCTAAATTCCTGCTGATGTCAATTGGTTCTGCTGTGTCATTGTTAATAAGTGCAACTATTGTGATGCAGACCCCCTGGGTGTGTGAATCCACTGGCAAGCACCCATTTATGGGCAGAAGGGGGTGAGGACACGGCCATAACTAGTGGGAACACCTGCAGTTCTCAGATGAGCCAGTACTGCACACTGCCAGGGGCCATTTGAGGGCACTTTGAGAGAGTTTGGCAAGGGGAACTGGCACAATATCAAGGCAAAAGTAAGAGTACAAGGGAGCAACCATGATGTAGAGAATTGGACCCATTTTTAGGTTGGTAACCAATTTTAACAGTAGAGGGTTATCTCAGGTCAGTAAACGATAACATGATTAAACACTTGTGGCTGACAGACAAAACCGTTACCCTGGGGCTTTAGTACTGCTTTTAACTCAGTCGACCATGAAATGCTACTCCAGACTAGAAAAATATATAAACGAGATACAGGCAGACAAAACTTTGGTCATACTGGAGTGCAGCTAAAAATGGTTCTGCACACACTCAATATTTAAAATAAGGTAGAGATGCACACCATGGCTAGCAGTTGACGTCAACACTGACATAATAGCACAGAATTGTTGAAGAGATACTTGTTGTTTTTAATGAACTGGTAGGTTACATTTGTTTGAAATCTTGGACAGGGCTGGCACACCTTTCTGTCTCTATTGTAGAAAAACAACATGTTTGCAAGATAAAAATATATATTACAAAACAGATTTGTGTGTGTATATCTAGACAAGTGCATTAGACACAAGGTTGTCCACGTTCCTCCTTGTCCAGGCATATCAAAGGCAGGTGCCAACCCTTGTGTTCCTGCCAGTGTGATACTATGCCAGATTCCAAAGGTTAACAAGATTCTGCACTCTGCAACCAACTGCACACAATAGTGCCATTCTTCTCTTTGCACATACCTACTTTGGTTCTCTTTTCCAGAACCTCCTTGTTGTGACGCACAAAACAAGGCTTGTGTGATTTGAACCCAGGAACATGCAGGAGGAAAGATGATCATGACATTTGCGTGTAATAACACTGACATAGCGGAAAATTCTTCCTCACATCAGAAAAGGAGGTTGTTTAAAATGCAGGATTGTTTTTTTTCTATTGTATTGAATTTATGTTTAACAAAAATAAGTACTACGTGAGAGTGTGTGTGTTTGTGTATACACATATATATTACTCTATCTTATAAAGGCGAGTAAATGTATTAACTGCAAACTGATGTACAGAGAATGAGGTCTGGAGTAAATTATTATGTCTCAGTTGTCTTGTCTGTTTAAGCATCTAGTGACTTTTAAAGTGTATGATACAAATGAACAATTATAAAACTTGCCCACAATCAGTCATTAGTTTTGCAAACTGCTTGTCTTAATAAAGTTATTTAAAGCTGCATTAACTGCTTTTAGTCCTTGCAGCAGTACAAGCTGAGAATACAAATGATGACTAACAAATTATTACCTTTTATAAAGTTGGATAACTAGGCAATTAGCAAATAAATTGTTAATTTACTAGCCCAGCAGACACAGAGAAACATTTAGCATTAACTTCGTCACATTACTGTTCACCTGAATGACCAATGTTCACTCTCTTTTTAGCTGTGTTTTAGCTGCTAACTGCTCCACTATGTTGACCAGCTAGTTGCTTACTGTGGCAGGTACCAACACTGAGTTTATCAGAGCTTTTCCAGTGAAAACAGCTGCCTCCAGCAACAGGAAACAAGGTTGATGAAAGTGTGTGGGCCGGAAAAACCAAACAATGACCAAAAAGATAATAAAACACACTGTTGAGGGGAAACGTTGAATTCTCTGCAAGTTCATCATTATGAGCGACACCTTCACATCAGTCATTTGATCCATTGTTAATTTTTAAAATATTGAACTGTGTAAGTAAGTAAGTTAGACTGAAAGTGTACCTGTACCTATCTTTGATAGGTTTAGAAATTGTCATAATCATTTTCCAAGTCATATCAAAGTAAAGTAAAATAAGACATTTGAAATATTGATTTAGAGACACCAAAACAAGGTACAGTAATTTAATTCAATGTATAAATTGTATTGTTTTAATTTAGGATAGCAGTAATAAATGCACCTGTGTCATGTCAGTGAAATTCATTCCATTCTATGATGAAGCAGCTATGGTTGTATCACTATGTGTATGTCTTGGCATGTTCTTTTTCTTTGCGGTTATTTATGAATTATTTTTTCACTTGTGTGTTTTGTACTGCCACATGGCTTTCTTGGAGAAGAGATACATATATATATAATAATATAATTCATACTCGGTGTGGTAACCAATACTAACAGATACCAAAGTTACATAAACTACTGATATACCCCGTGAATGGAAACAAATGTTAACGTGACCCACTCTTCACCACTGCCATATTCCTGCATTTGCTGTGTCTGTGTCTCCATCTAACCCATGCATTATTCATTCTGCAATGAAGTCATAGTCTGTAAGAGGTGGAATATCTGTCAGTCTGAGTTAGACTGCACTCAGAGGACCGGTGAAATATTTGTATGTCTACTGGGTAACAAGTAGACTGGAAGCAGGTTTCCACAGTGTCAAGCTGACATCTGAAGCCATTTAGCTATAATTTTAATTGACTAAATTGCTCTAAATAATTAATTTGCCAATTTCCATGTGGACACAAGTGAACATTAGGATACTAAAAATGTGTTACTATCTGAAAAGTACACCACATGCGTAATAAGTGTTTTTGTATGAGACCTGCACACTCCAACCTTTCTCCACATTGAAAGCATGAGCCACTGTGTTCCATTACAGCCATAAACACCTAGCCGCTTTGCTGACATGAACTATGGTACTTTGGATTCAAGCTGTCTGAACACTTACGCATGCACACAAATACAGTACATGTACGCACAAACACAGCCGGGGCTGCCTTACGGTTGGGATTGAGTTTCACTTTTGTTCTATGCGAGAGCCTGCAGAGATTTGCAGCCAAGGCCTCGAGAGCAGCTCACCACTTTCATCGCCTGCTTATTTTGCTCATTTTTACATTCAGTGACTAGAGCCAAACAGCCTATTAGTATACTGACATCCATCCACCCGTGTTCCCAGCTTCTTCTTTCAGACCTGCTTTGAGGAAAAGCTGTTCATGTCTGGTTAGGGGCCATCACAGACATTGCAAAGAAAAGGTTTGTCCCAAATTCTAGAACACTAAAGTGACTGGTTTGACTGTATAATCAGGGCTCATTTTACTTTCAGAACAGGCTGAAATTTGCATGGACAAGTTAGTGGGGTTTTGTTCCATGCTGACCTAATAGCTTGATACAGTATCTGCAGACAACACATTCAAGCTGCAAACTTTCTTTTGCAGTTGGTCACAGGACACATCCTGAAGTTCCTGACAACATCTTGAGTGTTTTGTGACATGACACATGAACCTGAAAGTGTCCAACAGAGTGACCATGAGGGGAAGAACCTGGTCAACAACAATGCTGATGTATTGTATGTGTATCAAAATACCACCCATTACACCAGCAGCTACCTGTAAATTTAACACGAGTCATTATGGATACATGCTTTTAACACCAATGGTACATCAACATGTTGACATAGAAATCGGTATCTAACAGCAACAAATAATTGTTTTCATTATCAATTAATCTGCAGATTATTTTTGTTGAATTGATTAATAGTTTGGTCTATAAAATACTTCAAATTGCTTGTTTCATCCAATCAACAGTCCAAAAACCTCAAATCACTGATTTACTATCAAGTCAAAGGAAAACAGCAAGTCCTCTAGGGATTGTAAATAGTTGCGGACAAATTTTCTAACCACAAATCAGTTAATCAACTAATTGTTTCAGTTCTAAACATTTGTACTCTTCAGATGTAGTGCTCATATACAGCATCTCAAATTTAAGTTTGATACCATCTATCCACTATTGGTTTGCATCACAGTTATCATTCATTGTGATGATTAATAAAAGCTTAATTGCTTCATTTGTTTCTAATAATCAGGTATTATTTAGATCCAAGCCTTTATTTAACACGTTTCTTTTCACACTACATTCTTCCTCATGACTCTTGTAAATCACATCTGCGCTGTCTCACCTTTTCAAGAATTTTCAACTAAACTGACTGTGGCAAATAGCGTGACCTTAGTAAATGCTGAAGAATACATAATCAACCTCTGTAACATGTCTCCTGCTCAGGGGACTAATGGAAGGGGGCAGAGCTTTGTTTGTGGGCCCTCCCCCCGTCTTTGAATAAAATAACTAATATTGCTCATAAAAAACAACAGCACACTAGTTCAGTTAATCATTTTAAATCATGTATAATACTACTATAGTATTACCATCATATCTCTGTCTGGACTTAGAACATATGTGGTACAGTTTAGTAACTTACAATGGCTTAAAATTCCTCGTTCTAGCATGTCATTTAATATCATTTTAAGACAGACAGACAACACTGTAGGATCACTACAGTGCCACAAGAATAGAGGGGTACAGGTACACAGCAGATGCATAGCCCACTGCACCATATTAAATGTTGCCTTACGGAATACAGTAGTGAGGTTTTTAAATCAGTAAGTAAGGGTGCGATGATATGGGCTCCTTAAGTGGCCCTTTGGTAAGTGTGACCATGGGCCGGCTGTCACCTGCCCTCCCTCCCTGAAACACCTATTGTTTGAGCCACCATGCAAACACGTGCACAAATGTCATGCAAACTGTGACTCCGCCCTTGTGCCTTGCTTGTGTCTGGGACCTGGAAATCACATGCAAAGGTTTCAGTAAATCTGGCCCTCAATTCAACATTATACAAAGGAAAAAAGCATCTCTTTCATGGGACTAGATGTTGTGATGGCAAAGGACCAGACTGTCAAAATGCACAGAAATAAGTGCTCCTGTAACCTGATTTGATTTGTGCATAATCAATCGTAACATATACAGTCATGGACTAACTTCTTTAAATATTGAATTCTAGCAACATGAGGAGTTTGTGTTTGCACAGTCTTAACATGCACTATAAATAAAGTGGCAACTTTAATCAAATCTGGTAAATTCATCCATTCTCAGACAAACCAAATGTAAAATTGGTAATATAACGTAAAACTTTACACTTCATGTTCTACTAAATCAAATGATGTATGGCACTTTATGCTGACATCTGTATTATTAGTTATTTCTAACCTATTCTAACAGAGTCACATGCCCCACAAATATTTTAGGTTTAGGTTAATAAGAATTTGAATTAATTAATTATGTCGTGCCTATATCATGCAAATGACTGTGATAGAAAGTTAGAGAAAACTGTAAATCTGCAGTATAATGCACAATGACTTTTATGAATACGGAAATTGCTGGGGCTTGTGAAAATTTCCGCATTTATGATAATCGTATGGTTTCGTAAATCCTAACAGCTTTTAAGCTTTTAAGCTTTACTTTATGATGCTTGACAATTACAATACAACAAGATTTGGAAACATCACTTGCAAAATGTTTCAATTCATTGGTACATGTGTAGGGTCAGGATAGTGTGTTCTTTGTGTGCCCGACTCTTTGTTCAATAGAAACTGTTGGCTTGGGTTTCAAGTGGCATTTGTGTGTGGCTATTGCAAACCCCATGACAAGTTGAAAAGCTTAGCTCTTAGGAAATGTCACTCACTCCAACATGAAGTCAGAGTCTAACCAATGAGCGAGCAGCAATTCATCATCTGAAGCGTTTCTGTTACACCGCTCGTGTATTTACTTCATGGTCTGCTGTGAAAGAGAATGGACTCTTGTTCTGCAATGCCAAGGTGTGTGTCAGCGAGAGTCCAGCTCAGGTAGGTACCCACAGCTTCTCTGACGTGGAGCATTTCAAAAGGATTAGGGAAATGTCAAACAATGTAAAACTATCCCTATAGACAACCATGAGTGGAAGGAAAAAAACCAATGGAAAAATCGTAATTGTAGATTACAAGATAGATCAAATTCACACATTCTGTAGTGCTCAATCAAGCCTTTTACTGAGATACGTATATCCTGTATGTATAGTATGTCTGGATCTTTTGATACTGTCTACATTTGGCACTGCAAATAAGGGAGCAAGAGTGAATTTTAGTTTTAAAAAAGGGGCTAACATAATAAAATACAGATCTCTAATAACAACCCTTCTATTTAAATCAATTCTGACATGTTCTTACAGTCTACCTGTGTTATACATCATGGCAGTAATGAAATGTTATTAAGTACATTTTTACTCAAAAACTGTACTTAATTTTGAGGTAATTGTACTTTTCACATCTACGGCACTATATCTTAGTGGGAAATATACTTCACTACATTTTTAGTATTTACTATTGCTTGTTAAATAACTTGTCATTGTTAAAGAACAGTAAAATTATATTATTTAGCTTTTGATAGTTTAAATACATGTTGCTGATAATTTTCTTCTGTACTTTGACATACTACTTTAAATAAGAATTTGAATGCAGTACTTTTACATGTTTACATTTTTCTGTTGTAATGCTACTTTCACTCAAGTAAAGTTTCTGAATAAACTTTGAGGCAAAATGCCCTGCCATGTCAAAGGCAAGTGGTGGGCAGAAGGACCATTCTGAGTGAGTCGACAAACAAAAGAAAAGGAAAGAAAATCCTTTATTTTGAAGTACCATTAGCTACAACATGCAACTTGCATACAATTAGCCTACCAATGGTGGCGCTGTCAGCCATGTGACGCTCACTGGTTGAAACAGTGTTTACAATAAATCCCCCCAAATATTTAAAAAGAAACTACTGTGCAGTGAAGTACAGTTAAGTTTCTAGCTTGAAAACAACATATCTTACACTTTTACACGTTAAAATTGTTTTAGTAGCCTGTATAAGCTTATATTAATTGCAAATGTTATTGCAATGCTTTTAATGTCCTTTTTCAATGTCCAAGTCCTAATTGCACTCTCTTGCTATAATGTCTCCTTTTTTATTAAGCTTTAAGAAATTATACTAAAGCACTGTCTCCTCACATCAAGATTGGCTATTTTGAGACATTCAGCACTTTCCACTCTGGAAAACAGGACAATAGTGCAAAGTATTCCTTTTTTGACCACGACATCCTTTAAGATCTACGTTACAAATGTTTTGAACGTTAAAAAGCAGCCATATGGTCATCTACAATTAGCCACAGATGTACATGTCGTTACTGGGGTGGCTGGAGTCTCATAAATATTGTAGTTGTAATCTGAAGATGATCAGTCATACAACTTCATTTTCCCACTGAGGGTGAAATCACATATTGAAACAGGTGTCAAAATATTGCCTAAGTCATATCTCCTACGGCGCTCATTAAATAAATTCCAGAGCAGACCTACTTGGCAGAACCCTTGTAGTGTAAGCTATTACACTGAGGAAGCCGTTTACAGATTCAAATGTGATAGTCCATTACATGATTCATATTTTTGGGTTTATATATACTTTATCTCTGATTTATTCATTTCACATATATAAACATTGTTCACCTTTTCCTCAGCCATATTTCACCTTGACATACATGTAGGATGTTAGACTGCTTACAGACATACCAAAGCATTGGCACATTTAATCCTGTCTACCCATTCACATTAGTTTCGTTGTGTGCCAAGCTCCTCTAACACAAGTCAGTTTTAATGGGTTCCATGGAATGTACGCAGTGAGGTAGGCTTATTAGGCTATCTGTTACTGAGCGAGTAGCGTCTGTTTGGAGATACTGAAAGGGACACCAGCTCATTACACACATGCATGCAAACATAAACATTCCCACACAAGAAACATGCATGCACCTTGACATACTGTCCTTGTGATGCCCTACAGGCTCACAACTGAACAGAATCTGGCACAGGTAAATGTATCATCATAATAAAAATAATGAAGATGGATTACTTTTTGTTCTGAAGAGAGTAGTGAGCAGCATTTTATCTTTTTTGCCTTAAGGTCTCTTCTACCAGGGTGGCTTCCACTGTTTCCACTCTTAACTCTGCAGTGTTTTTAAAATCAAACTGAAATCTCTGCCTCATCTCAAACCGCCTGTCATCAGCTGTGTAATGTAGAGTTTTTAATTTATAACATGAAAAGAATCTTACAGGATTTCCCTCTGGCTGTTTCATTAGCACTTACCTTAAAACATATGAGCTATAACCTCAAAACCCTGTAAATAGTAATACCAGGCTGAAAAGCAGTGTTTCCCTACCATTTTTGGTTGGAAGTTCCAGCAATTGTTGCAGCCTCTGACCACTACCAATCATGCTGTCACAGAGTACTGACACGCCCTGGAGTACACTTTTGCATCACTGCAGTTATGATGAACTTTAACCACCGAAGGTCAGCAAAAACAAGACTTTCATCTGCCATTGACATCCTCTTTATTAAAATTAAATTAAATTAGACAAACCTTTGTCTGTGTTTGGCCAGAGAGTGCAATTGTAAAGTTCTGTATCAAATCTAGAAACATATACTTTGCTTGTTAGTTTAATCACTAACAACACAAGTGTGTGGGATCATGGCTTACATGTGTCAAAAACCATGACATGTTACACCTCTCTGTTTGTGCTGCAGATTGTATCAACAAGATTTTGGCAAGGATCAGAAAAACAGCCCAAATATACTGTGGCTTATAGATAAGGTATTAGCAAACACATATCTTTACATATCCAGGCCCACATTAACATGGGCATGAGTCATGTTTCTGGCTAGCTAACCTATGTAAGTGCAACATATATATAATTTGCCCTTTCTATACTTTTAACATTATAACAGCTAGCTAGCCTTACCTTCCCATTATACAAACAAATCAGATGACCTAGCTGTCATCGTTGTCCATTGAGTTGGTGTTACGCCTCCAGTAGTGTGTCTAGGGAGTCTTGGGAGGACAACACAAGACGGCCGGCAATTAACACACAAAAGCTACCGTATACAGTAAATAGTGAGTTTTATTGTGAAGGAAGAGAAAACCAAATGACGTCATACTGGCAGAAGGAGAATGGGACTTAATGTTGCGCCAAATAAATTGAAATGAACAAAACAAAACAGGCTGACTAGAGGCCCTGTTCAACAGACAAACCAATAACTCAAAGTTCTAGTCTCCTACCTAAAAGGTATGTTCCAAAGCGATTACACGGGTGGCGACAACGGCTTACCTAGTGTTTCTAAACAGACAGACACTACGTGGGTGGAATGTATGGGGTACCCCCTCTTACCTAGTCTGCTAAACCAACCAACAGAGAAAACAAAATAATATAACATTAAGTGCTTAAGGTAGCGGCAGCCCAGCCACACAAAGTGGACACAGGGAAAAGACTCAAGTCTTTCCTTTAAACTAGTAGCCGTCTTCTACGTCTCTCAGTCTCTCTCTCAGGTTGTTCTCGTGATGGGTTTCAGTGGTTTTCTGACGAGGTCTCTCTGTGGCTCAGAATCTCTCTGAATGTCTCTCCAAGTCTCTTTTTGTTGAGTTGCAGCCTTGCTTTATCTGTGGCCCTCCGACGCCTGATAGGCCGGCTGAGCTCTGAAGTATCCAATAGGTGTCACAGCTGGACTATACCAGGAGGAGACAGCTGATAGAGGGGACACACAGAGGGGTGGGGAGGACAACCAACACAAAGCCCTGGCACGTAACAGTTGGCATTAGGGTTCATCTGAAACAACTTAGAATTTATTAGTTTGAATTCATTCAAATGCAACCCATGTAGCCTTGATATTGAGAAGCTGCCTAAAAATAGGTTAAAGCTAACTGTATTGTGGACTTGGTGGTTCAGAGTTAGTTCACACATACTTGTGGAAAGTCTAGTAAAATGCAGACATCTTTACTCCAAACACACAATGAAACCACTGCCCTGCCTCAGAGACATGTAGGTGATTGATAATTTAAATTTAATATAATTTAGATTTGAAATAAAAATTATATTAAAAGAGATTAAATACAGAATGTAGTGCCTGGATACTGAATCCTTAAATGTAAATAGTAATGTATTCTGTAATAACACATTACACAACATTCATGGGTGGGCGTATAGTTGTGCTCTCTCATAAAAACCTGAAATGTGTTGCCTAAATCTTATTCCTTACTGCCTGTAAACCTTCTTTAATGTTCTGAATAGCCTTAGTTGTAACCATTCTCAGCTGTACTTAATCAGCCTCAGCAGTACTTAGCTAAATATTTCAGCACAAAGCTCTGGCTAGCACACTAACTGATGGGACTCAAAAGTCTTTTAAGTTATAGAGTTTGAACTGGAGTGTTGGACAAGTGAGAATCTTTACCTAATAGTGTCACAATGTTAAAATCAGGGGATCAGGATTAATCGTTATTTTTTAATTTGTACCGTATTTCACAACAACCCACCCAGTATTTGTCAAGACAGACCACCTGACCAACTGGAATTGACATCAGGTGTGCAAGTGTTTGGAAAGTTCTTTAAGTAATGAAAAAGTTTGTCATCCCTTTAGTCACACAACTAGTACTATGCATATATACATAAGTTATGTATATACATGGCTTTGATTAGGGCCCAGCGTGACACCACGAGTGGTGTTGATCTGATCAGGAGTGTGCTGGTTGGCCTCAGTTGCTTGTTGATACCTCACAAGCACTGGCTTGCCAAATCTCTGGGTTTCACTCCTACAAACACCCAACTTGGGGGATTTGGTTCCCCACAAAATTGTTGTGTGTGATCATTGCTGGGTTCTCCCCTGCTTTTTGCCATGCCCAAGTGGCCATTGTTGTAGTGTTGTTCCCAAGCTGTAATCATAGGCAGATGGCTGCGAGCCTTGCCGCTAGATCTTGATGGGGCTTTCCCTATACAAATAAATGAGGTCTGCTCACAGAGAGAAGTGTGATGTAAGGTGTTTGCTAAGAAGGATGCTTATTTCTAAGTTTTGAAATGTTGGATTTTGTGTTTGATACATTGCCACTTGGCTCTGAATATATTTTTGGGAAGCATCGGAAGATTCGCCAGAGTCCAGTTTCTGCTGGAGTGCTAGCAAAAAACATGTTTTATCTAGTTAGTTTGAATATGCACAAAAGGGGAGAGAGAGATTAGTGTCAGTCAAACCAGTAATAGCAAAACATTAAAAGGTACCCTGTGGAACATTCATGTAAACAAACAGTCAAGTTTACATTTAGAGTTTCTTACCAATGCATTTCCTTCCTCATTGTGGAACATTTTACATCCATCGGCTAGCTCTTTTCCTCCCTTTTTTGCCATATTACGTCTCTTTGTTGACAAGTGGCAGCAGTCACAAACCGTCAGTGGAATTGCGTGAAACGGTTGGCAAGTCTGTGTAACTCTTTGCTACATGCTCCTCTGCCTTTTATATGCACATGCAATAGTACATATACTATTGCATGTGCATATGTCCATGATGCAAACATAACAGGAACCCACTTCATAAGGTGACCATATGCAGTATTCCTAACAGCATGAAACATAGTATGGGGTGGGATCCATGAAGAAAAATCTTAAAGTTATTTTAACAAAAATACTGTCCAGACTAAGCCATTCACAGCACAGGCCATTTTACACAGCTGGTCTTGCAGCCGTGTTTGTGAGCTTTACTGGCCACAAAGCAGGTCGGGTTCAGCTTCAACTGACAAAACAATGAAAATGCAATCAGAATTTGTGGCTTGTAACAACTTACCATAGATCGCATGTGTGGATTATCACTCAAGCAGAGCTGGAGTTGCTTAATCAGACATCAAGCTCAGAGCCACACAATTCATAGAAGCACACGGAACACGTCCCACAGGCCTGAGGGAAATTAGTGGATTTGATCCCATACTCGTAAACTAAAGTCAAACTGAATGCAAAAACGCCACATTTGTTTGATTACATACAGCCACATGTGGGATGTTTTGATGGCCCAATCTTTCCATGATATCTGTGGTCGCGATATGTTTGTGGAATGATTCCAGCACACCCAAAATAGAAATGTAGGTGGAAGACAGTTTCCCTTAAAATGAGTCTGTTCTGACTGAGGAAAAACATGAAAATTATTTGAAAAATATCATGAAAGTTTCAAAACACTCTAAAAGCCCTCTTAATTTTTTGTCAACTGTTATTACAACTGCAATGTTGTTTTCTTCTCTAAGTCATTAATTGATCTTTAAGAGATCGTGGATTTATGTTACAGGGAGAAATAATTAAGCTATGATATTGTTTTTGTTGGTTTTCTTCTAAAATGACCCTTCTCTGATCTGCATCTCACCCAGGTTAGTTCTTAGTACTGAATAATGTGTTCTAACCTTCCATTTGTCTCTATCACTTTTGGACAGGCAGAGCTAAAGGGAGCTAAGGCCAAGGAGTGGCTAAAGAAAGAGTGTACTGAATTGCCTAAAATGAAGCCATGTGAGGTCAGGTGTGGGAATCCCTCCCAGTATGAAGCAGAGGGAGAGAACAGTGACAGAAGGAGGGGTGTGGGCCATGACATTCCAGGAAAGGTGAAGTCAGAGTTACAGAAGGATTTGTGGACAAGGGAAAAGTGAGAGAAAAACAGGGAACAGAACACCAAAAGCATCAAAAGCTATTAAGCAGCTACATTGTTTTCTAGAAAAGCAATAAAAGGTATTCAACACATTGAATTACAGAATCTGATTCCTGGAACAATCTTCCAACCCACACATCCATTTGGCTATGAGACACATCCGTGTTACTTTACCACTCTCTGTTTCACCTCCAAGAAAAAAAAGCAAACTTGATATGATTTGTTTAATAAATATAAATGTGAAACCCATTTACACCGTAGAAGTATTTCATTGCTGTCCTGGAAATGGCTGAAGAGAGGTTTTCTTTGGTGACTGTTGTTGCACATGTTAAAGTAGAACAAATTACACCTTCATTGTTCTATTTAGTGCTTTTTATTTTTTGTCAAAATGAGGAGTAACCTTTTAAGATCAACTAAATATGCAGATATAGCCTGGATAGACATGCCACATAATTTAGCCATCTGTTCCCACATAAAGCTAACAGCCCTGACACATTTTTTGTTTTTATCTGTGACAGCCAATGACATAATTCACACTGCTGCAATGTTTCTCTGCAACTTTCTGAAATTAGTTTGACTCAGTGTCAGACTTTAATCTGAACTGTCTTGTGCTTCAGACAATCTTTTTGTTAGCCATCTAGTGTGTTTACATGGGGGATAACATCCTTTCATACCACATTGTATTATATCATAGAACTCTATATTTCAATCTACTTAAAAGAAAAAGCTGTCTCTTTCTTCCCTCTTTTCCTCTATCTCACACTCTCTCATGGCTTTTCTCTTTTCCTCTCTGTTTCTGGACCTTAAATCTTTCTGTTTCTCTAAGTGGATCCTCAGCATTTGTCCCAGCCCACTGCCTTTCACCGAGGGTATTTATAAAGTCTTTGTACTCATTTATCACACCATGGCACAGCCTTCTTGACAAAGCAAATTAGATTTTTTTATTAATGGATTTTCAACATTATATACTGCAGCCATCCATTTCTATCTCTAAACATACTGTATGACCTCCACTTGGAGAAAAGAAGGAATTTACATTGAAGAACCTCTCATGAGCTATGGCTAAGATGGCGTTGTCATCAATGAGAACAGCGCGTGTTCAATGTTAACAGGATATGCACAGTAATTCCACACAGTATATCTAATAGCGTAGGTTTCAGTAGCTCACAGACCCCTTTTCTGAGTAGCTAAATGCTACTGCTGTGTATGAACATGCTAGGGTTATGCCTCATTTAAATGTAACATGTAGATGTAATGCTTTTTCTAGTGCTAAAATTCTCATATAATATTATATAGTGCACTTGGTAAACAAGCTACCTAGGCGTTGTGCTAAAATAACTTGTTGAGCTTGTACTGCATGCCGGGCTTGAGACAACCATATTGATTAGTGCAACTTTAAAGTATACCCTTAAATTATGTAGGAGACTGACTGTAACTGAATCGAGACTTTGTTTGTATACATTTCATGACGTAGACAGGTCCCAACCAGTTGAATGTCAGCAGTGGCCTCGCAGGTTCAGGGCTGATTTACAACAGTAGAAAGCATGCTGAGACATATTCAACCCATGAAATGTTATATATTTGGTAAGAAATGTCAATATTAAACATCAGCATTGATGTATTCCATCACAGCACAGTTGTTTAGTTTACAGCTCAAAAAAGTGTGGGCACCTCTTTAAGGTTAAAGACTCCACTTGCGGGGGTCTAACATTTATATCTATTGTGAACTTTTTTAAGTGATGTTACACCCATTATAACCCAAGTATCTCATATTCTCACGTGCGCATGCGCTTGTAAGTGCTTCCTGCCCGATAAGGTTGCTCCGCTCGTCTTACTTGCTCTTTTAAATCTTTTTGTTATTTAACTTTGTACTTATGGGTTTTTTGTTTGGTGTTAACTTGTTGGTGTCGTGGCCTCCACAAATGTGCTGGTGGTTTTTGGTGTTTTTGTTCG
>JAVQJL010042485.1:0-26726 GCA_036024295.1 Nannoperca obscura
TACATTACATTACATTTAGGCATTTAGCAGATGCTTTTATCCAAAGCGACTTCCAAATAAGAGCTTTACATAAAGTGCATAGAATCATGGTCGAAAACAACAAGATGTCGTATCAAATAATATGAGGGCTGGTGATGAATCACAAGTGCTCTAGGTAAGTACATCGCTGCCAGTGGCAGAATTGAAAAGAGCATTAAATCTAGGAACAGATTATATCAGTTTATTATCAAGCACAGTACAATCAAGCTAAACAACAATTGCAATATAATAGCGTACTGTATGCTGTACTTTATAAAACCAATCTGTCACATTTGTTGTTTTCCCGGAACAAATTAGTCTCTAGTCTTTTAGTGTTTAGCGCTGAGTGGGTTTTTAGAGCTTTTTCTCTGGAAACAAGGCAAATGAAACTGTTGGGAGTGAACTCTAAACAGTACAGCCAAATCAATGAGCTGAGGATGCTAAAGATAATGCCAAGATCTGAGTTTTTAGCAAGAAAGTTCCAAATTGCTATGTCCACATTCAGTTTCCAATGCTGTTTGACAGCCTACTGTGAGTGTCCTTAAATGCAACACTAAGAAGGTTTGAAAACTCACCCTAATGTATTTTTGACAAGATAATGATTATACATTTCATAAAAATAACAAAAAAGAATGTATTTGAATAATGCACATAAATGAACAGAATAGCTGTCTAACATCAAACAAAAACATTTTTTGGGACAATTGTGTGTGCAAGTTGTAGCTGGTTGGCTAAAACATGTCTGCTATTGTCCTTTAAGTAACTTTATAACCCACTGGAGTTGTTAGCATTTTAAAAATGGAAAATTTGTGGAAAACAAGCAGCTCTTGTGTATTCCTCTGCTCCTCCTGTAACCTCAGGTGCCAGCCTAACACCTGTGTGACATCAGTGGCATTGGAAAGTGTTACTGACCCCGGCAGATGTTGTGTGCGTAACTGTGTGTACAGTATATCTGTGTGTTTATGTGGGTGGGAGTTTGTGTACAGTATCTGCGGCATGCATGTGAGTGAGAGAAGCTGTGCGTTGGTAAAAGGAGCATCTGTGTGTATTGAAAAGAGTTCTCTGAATAGCTCCATATTTGAACAGCCACTTATCCTCCGATAAAGCTGTAAGTGATTTGTGGCAGCTTCCTGCCTGCAGTAGAGAGGGGTGGGGGGGGATCAGAGAAGGAGAGAGAGATTAAATGAGAGCATCAGCTGTAATTAGGGCTACTTTCCTCCATTTGGAAGTGCATGTTTCTGTCTCAGAGAGAATTAGCACTGGATAGGCTGGGTGGGCCAAAGCAATATGACATGAATGCATATCTGCAGGGAGAGGCATGGAGGTTGACCGTGGTGCTAACGTGGTGGTACGTTTTCAGTATTTCGTGGCAGGAGGAGCGTGATGGACCACGGCTACACGTGAAAACAATATTGATTTGAAAGAATGTCATCATACAGTATCAGTGGCTGTTCCCATCAAAGGTATAACTGTTTAGGATTTACGTTGTTGTCCACATGCAGTACAATTTAAGTGAAATCAGTTGTGTGTATAATATGGGAAGTCGAGAGCAAATTGGTCTGTAGTTCGTTTAGTTGGGTTTGTATAGATGAAAAGCTTTTTCCTCTACTAAAGCTTCACATCCTCTCTCTTAGTGGTTGAATAAGACTGGTGATTTGCAACGTCCAAAGGTGACCATTCAAATGCTCTTGACATTTAGGAAATTGTCCTTTTTGTTCACCCATCTCCTTTTATTTCACCGCCTTTTTTCTTCTAAATGCCATTTCGCCCTTTTCATCCCAGTTTCACCCTGCTGATCTCTCTTCCTCGTTTTTTCTTTCTTTCTTGTGACCACTGACGGGCTCCTGGTTTGAAAGATTTGCTTCTTTAGCTTTTCTGTTGGTATCCTTTTAAAATGTTGAAGTGGGCCACTTCCACCCCCTGCACAAAAACTGAGATGACGGTTGCTGTAGCAAGCAGAAGGCATAGTGTGTATAATGTAATGTTTTTGTTTGTTTGTTTGTTTAAGTCAGTGTTACATTAGATACTGTTTATAGAAGGAGAGATCTATCGATCAATCAATAAATCAAACTATATTTATATAGCACCTTTCAAACAATGTGCTTCACAAGCGTTTAACAAAACGTAGGATCCCAAAAATGGATTTAAAGACTAAACAGATCATACAAGCAAATAACAATAAGAAAAAAATATATAAAATACAAAAGAATTAAATAGATTATAGTAAAATATTAACAATAAAATTATGTTAAGCTGTCAATGCTATGGTTTTTCTGCTTTACACCTGTCAAACCAAAGCAAGACTTTTTGTGGCGAAGCTGTTTCAGGCAAACGTTTCTATCATTGCTACAGCAAACGTTTTATTACAAATAAACTGTCATCCAAGGTATCTAGCACGAATTCTCCGAGATACCAAATAAAATAAGAATTTATTGGAATCTAGATACACTCAAGGTTTCCATTTTGTTGAGGAAATATTCTCTCCAGCAGAAAATAGGATGTTTACGCTGTATAAATCTTCATCTCAGTCTTCTAATGTCTGTGTAGTTGTTTTTTTTTACGCAGATAAGCGCTGCACCTTTAGAGCTCAGTGACATCCACAGAGGGCAGTAATCTGCACCCAGAGACGCAGCTCAGTCATTAGCGCCTTAGTTTATAGCTGCCTATATTTTTGCTGTTTAGAGAGCCTTTAATCTCAAAACACCTCGTACAGTATATTGAATTTTCTCGTTGTTTACTCTCTTTCTCAGAGAAATTGTTGGGCCAAAACGATTATCTATCTTCCAGCTAGTTTACGTTTGCAAAGGAGATAAGCTTCAGAGGCTTTGGAGGTGTGCAATTTCCAGCCACTAGCTGTGATAGCAAATGGCCTTTGCAGTGCTGGGATTTGTGTTTAGCCCACTTTGTTAGAATAGAGAAGAGAGATTCTCCATAGAGGACGGCCTGCACCGCTCAGCATGGATGCACTACTTCCCCTGCTCATTAGGGCTGAACTATAAGACTGCTGGGCCACAAATCTGCACCGGCCACATCGCCTTACTCAGTAATCGATCCCACCATGGCACAAGACACACACATAGCACACAGAGAGCTAGTGAACCAAAGCTTCTGTACAGAGGAGCAAGCTGTGCAGTGTCCAGGCAGGGTTTTAGTTGGTAATCATTAACACAGACTCCCTGTTTGCTTTGCCTCTGTCCCGACCATATGTCTGTTAGCTTTTGTGTGTGTGTGTTGTCAACCGTGCCATGTGTCTCACTGCGCTTTATCAGCCTGTGCACTTTGTTTACACGCTAGGTCTCTCCATAGACACACATGGACAGACACGTGCACTTACAGTACACGCACGTTTAGCATCTGGCCACGCCCGCGGCCGCTTCTCTTGCAGAGTTGCAGTTTGCCTTAGACATCCTGTTCTCCAGCAGCTCACAAACACAAACACACAACACGTGCCTCCTTATTTAATCTGTAGACAAAACAAGCAGACTTCAAGAGTAAATTTAAGGATTTTCTGGGGAGAGGATTGACTGGATGTGAGAGGACCTGTCAAGGAACTGGCTGTGTGTCTGAAAGGGCAGACAGGAAGCACCGAGAGGACAAACACACCAGCAGGAAGCTGCAGAACACTCACTCACAGATTCCAATTTAAACACACTTTTTGTTGTTAGGCTTTTATAAAGGCCAAGGTTTAGTGTTACCACATGGCTTAATGAACTCAGGGGTCTTTTCCAGTAATACGACTTTAAACACGGCTCAGTTTCTCTTCACTTCTCTGCATGCATGCTGCCCTGTTCTGTGCCGGGCAGTAGATGTAATGTTGGGCTGTCAACGAGTTAGTGAGTAAACCAATGAATTAATGAAGGTGAGGTTCTTTAAATCCCTGATGTACTTTACATCTAAGCATTTTTATAATCTTTTGTCTGTTATTAGTTGTACTGAAGGGCTGTTTGTTGTGGTAAACGTCACCTTCTCATGGCTGAAAACTGGCAGTAGGCCTAAGTACTTCAACATTTCATGCCAGTGAAGCACCATTAAACATCCACACCTCCACCAGTCAGGTGCCGTTGGCCTCACTGTGTCCATGCGAGTGGTCAAATGAGACTCGACTGCTTGACAGATTTTTGCTGCTGGTCTTGCTTTTGCCTTCGCATCTGCTGCCTCCTCCCTGGGAGATCCGAGTGCCACATCTGGTCGGGCTGAGAGTTGAGGGGAGGCCGGGCAGCTCCTTGAGGCAGAGCATTAGCATACACTTACTCTGGGAATGCCCTTGACTTGGTGTCTGAAGAATGGCACGTCAGCACCATCAAATACACCGGCGGGACCTGAAGAGAGACAGAAATAGGTGGTGTGACACTGAAAGGGTGTGGAGAAGAGAATAAAGAACAGGTGTGAATGAGCGGCGGGTATGGCTTTAAAACTGTAATCATATACAGTGTGAATGACTCATTACCATTATTCATTAATCAAACCATCTGATGTTATTAGGCTTTCATACAGAGAAAATGTCACATGAAACACTCCACAAAACTGGAATAAGTTTGTTGACGGTGTGTGGAAATGCACCGCTAATAGTACCTTCAGTTGATATTTGTTTTCATGGAGCAGAAGGTATGAGTGGGTGGGGAAAATGTCAGAAAATAGTGAGCTGACAGATAGAGGGGATGTGTGCATTTTGTCTGACAGAAGAAGAGCAAGCGAGGGAGAGAGGGAGGAAGAGAGAAGCTGGGGGAGGGGGCTGGAGTAGGTGGGCGGGAAGAGAGGAGGCGAGTGTCACGGACGGAGAGAGAGAGAGAGAGGGAGGGAAGGAATAGCGTGCTGCTTGCTTACCGGAGCTGTTGACTGGGTGTTCGAGTGTGTGATCGTGAGTGCTTCTTGAGCCGTCGTGTGAAAAAAAAAGAGGGGACATTGCTTTTTGAGTCTTTTTTTTCCCTTTCTTGTTAAAGTGCCACATCGAGCTCCCTCAGCGAAAGCAGAACTTGTCTGAACCCCTTCCTGGGATTGAGGACCCAGTGAAGACAGCGTGCTGCCAGGTAAGAAAACATAAGAGGACTGTAGTGTGTGGAGATGGAGAGCGCTGGTTTCTGTTGCTTTGAAAATAATACATGTCATGCCTGGTTGAAGTGTGTGTGTGTGTGTGTGTGTGTGTGTGTGTGTGTCAGCAGTGATTGTGATAGGAAGAGTCAGGTCGTATAGAGGAAGATGATGATGATGAGGAGGCGTAGTGTCTTTTTGTCAGCAGCTCATCGAGGTCGACAGATGTCAAGGAATGTCAGATTTATTACTGAAAAGGAAAAAAACACATTTCCAAATCAATTTTGGAGAATGTGGAAAGAGTGGAAATACTTTTTCTTGTTTTCTGTTTCTTGTTTTGCAACTGTTCCTTTCGCCCTCACATTGTGTGTCGTTAAATACTATCGCCAGAGATCAGAGTTGACGTTTCTACACGTATAATCAGTGTTTCTGAAGTGTGTCCTGGTTCCTTGAAAACTGGTCAGAATATCCGTTTGTGCGCGTCCCCCTGGCTGCATGTGGCTCTACAGCTGATGGGATCCGTGTCATTAGTGATGGGCAGGGATGAGCAGAATCCCACGGAGGGTTAGACCGAGCTCCAGATCAACCGGCTGCTCCTCGGGCTCAGCGTGGCAGCAGTGTGGTCAGAGGAGATATTTACTCCCCTACAGAAAAGATAAGAGACGCGCTGTATTTAGCAACTGTATCTATAGTACGATGTCGTGGCTTCCTAACCCAGGGCGTGCTTTTTTCTTTGTCATTTAATGAGAAGTCACTGTTATCGAGTCACTGCTCTGCCTTCCCTGCTGTTTGTCATTTCCCCTTTGTCGTTCTTTATCTCTCCCCCTCTCTGTCCTCATTATCCCAGATCCAACTGAAATGAACTAGTCGATCTCTCTTCCTTCCCGTCCCTCCCTCCCTCCATTCATGCATGCTGACGTACAGTAGACTATTAAACAAAGACAGACTAGGGGGCCAGAGGCTGAACAAAGCTTCTCTGTTCTTAATAACATCTGCACTTTTTTTTCTCCTTTACCTCATTTTGAAACATGAAAGAGGTGAAGGTTGGTAGATTGTGGGGCTTCAAATAGCCCCTGTCTATTTGATTTCATTGTCTTGTGCTGGAACAAGCCATGAAAGCCAACGCGCAGCTCCAGTCTTTTCAAACGCACAACTGATTCATTTTGGATTTCTGTTCCATTTTGACTTAATTTTTCCTCCACCTTTCGAATCTCCCACAAGCTCCAATAAATCCTATTCACATCCACTGTGTCTTTTGTTGCTCCTTGGAAAATGGATTTGTACGTCCCATAGTGGACCTGAACAATCGGCTCACCTTTTCATATTCATGCCATTGTCAGCGTTACATTTATGTGTACAATTTGGAGTCGTTTAAGCTATTTAATACCATTCATTCTCTGTGAGGACAATTGAATCCTTTTCTTGGAAAATATTGCGCCCACTGGCATTGTCCTGTCATTGTCATCCCAACTGTTGTGTGTGTGTGTGTGTGTGATGTGTATCCAGCTGTGAGGTCTCCCATTGCATCAATAGTTAATGAGCGTCTCTAGCTCTCATTCATACGGCCCATTCACACAGTGTTTTTGTTTATCTAACTGCTGTAAAGCCTTGAGTGACACATAGTGAGTGTACTATACCACTGGGAAGCTTAAGTGCAGCTCAGCCGGAGTTGGATTTGGATCTAAGCAACGTGCTGACCTTCACACAACCTTGCAGTGTTACAGTGGGTGTTTGGTCAGGTTGAGAGTAATGACTTGTGTCACGAATCTTTGACAATTTACACTTTTAACATTAAATGTGTTACATTTTGACCAAAATAAAGAGAATATATTTGTGAATCTGCATATATGTGGGTGTTGGTGTGTTTGCAAGAGTTGGGACCGGATCACTCCATCCCTGGACGTTACTGCTTTCCTGCCCAGAGCGGCAGGCAGCTCCTTTCGGTCCACTGGATGCAGTCCGCTCTCTTTGTGACTCATTGCCTGATCCACTCTGATTGGATGGCTTTTGTACTCCAGGGTGGAAAGACGGGGCGGCAAGAGGTTGGCCTCATGAGCAGGGATCAGCCTCATATTTTCACACAGCATCCCACTGGATGCACATCCAAAATGCCTAAATGTAATGTAATGTAAATGTTTTGATCTGAATGTTAAAACACAGGCAAGAAGTTTGTGTAGAAAGAACAGGAAATCCTTTTAGTTGCAGAAAGACTGCATCTGTCATCTCTTTTGTGTCACAAATACAACTGGACATTCACACGTTTGAGCAAAATATATATTACTGAAATCATCATCTTCTACAGACAGGCAATATTCCATCCAGCCTCAACCGAGCCATGTTATCTATCCATCTAAGGCATGTATTGAGGCCTCCAGCCCCCCCTGTTCCTTTGTAGATGACACTGTCACATGTGACAGCTCTGAACCAAACAGGGCGTGGAGCTCCCTGCTCGCCTCTTACAGACAGACCCGGCTGAGACGAGGTCCAGGCTGCTCCACCCAGTCACCGAAAATCACATTTCTTTCTTTGTGTAGAGAGCCTCCGTGCTCAGGCCATGCAGCGCTGATTCAAAACCATGGACAGCGCTCCAGTCCGGAGGAGGAGCAAGGTTTCAGCACCACCTCTTGTGGACAGCACCAAGAGTCTATAGGAATACTGTGAGCTCAGTGTCAAAGCTGGGGCATGATGGAGGATATTGCCTTGTTTGTAAAGATTATTCACATGGTGATTAGATAAGGCACTGTGGGAAATGACAGATTTTACATTTTGGTTGCAGAAGGCACTGAAGCTGAAGAGCAGGCTGTGCTCTTGTGTGTTTGAATATTTACCAGCTTTAATCTTTTTGTGTTTACTAACCAACACTGACTGTCAGTCGAGTCCACGGGCGACAGTGCTCAGCACTTAACCAGGTAGTCTGGATAAATAATCACAACAGCCAAATATGCAAAGCTTACAAACGGGGTGTGTGCTTCTTTTCCACAGTGCATGTTCACTGGAGCATTAAATCTTTATTGGCTTGCAGTCAGGGATACTCATCATGCACTCTCCTATAGCTCTGTGGCTTCATGTCACTGCAATATGTACAACGGTTTTGCTTAACTGAGCTTTTTTAGTTTAGTTTGGTTTGTTTTAATATATGTATAAAAATACAACATCATACTTTGTCAGGGATAGAACAATTAAGTCCTGGACTTATTTCCATTGTTGTCCCTTGCGTTCAACACAAAGACATAGATATAGATAGAGAAGGGGTAAAGAACTAGAGAAGTAAATCATATCAACTCACAAACTATAAAACCTTTTAGAGAAAACGCACGGAAAACACGAGGCAACAGGTTCATGACACATTTCAAGATGCAAATATCCAAGACAACCACTGAGTTTGTACCGTGCTGTCTTTGTATTTGTGGTCAAGAACTGTTTAACAGATACCTGTTGATATTACCTATATATCTGCAATATAGACAGTTACAACTTATTTTCACTCTCCAAGGTAGCCGTTACACTGTCGATGTGTAGGATATCATCTTTGAGCGTCTCGGCTCCCACAAAGAAGCACAACAGGGGGAAGTGGAGGGTGACAATTACTTCAGAGTTATAACAGAGACTTCCTTGTTTGTTGTAATTTATCTTCTTATCACAATTTCAGTAAAACAGGAGCCTCTACCCAGTGGAAACTATTTAGAAAAAGCATCGCTTGCACTCTCCACTCCCAACTGTTCGTTCAACAGTGGTTCCCTGATGATGTTGCAGATTGATGTATTAGTTCTCTTGTTGCATTGCCAAAGATCACGACCACAAATCTTGACTGTAAGCTTTTTCTTGTTCCCCCCTGCTTAACTTTGCCCTGCTCAGCATTAGTGTATCGTACCCAAGACTAACACCGTCTCCCATGGCAACATGCTTCATTTTACACTACAAATCATTGTGATTAATCTGCTTTGACTGTAATAAATGTGATGTACTAGTCATTAATGGCTTTGTTGAACCATTTTATTGATTTTTAATGCATGGTTTTACTATGTAAATACGTGCAAAGCATTTTCACACCCCTGCTCCATGAATGAGATTTATTGTACGATGTAAAGCTTAGTACACTCATCGATACAATGACATTTTCAGAAGAACTAGGGCGGTGTGTTCTGTGGCTGGTTGCAAATCACCCGGTTTCATGAATTAATTAGATGTGTTTTACATCTTCTGTGTGATAAGACTTGAAACTGGGGTTATTTCTGGTAAG
The DNA here is from genome assembly GCA_036024295.1 of Nannoperca obscura. Lineage (NCBI taxonomy): Eukaryota > Metazoa > Chordata > Actinopteri > Centrarchiformes > Percichthyidae > Nannoperca > Nannoperca obscura. The sequence continues at coordinate 9,287 of JAVQJL010042485.1, forward strand.
GGCTGTTAAATGAAAGCGTACTATAGTTTGCCCTCTGATCTTTTGTTGCTGGAGTTCACAGGAAGAGGAGAGTTCTCAGCCTCGTCACTGCATTGATACTCCTGAACAGCTTGAAAGATAAGGGCCACTTGTGTCCATGCATGTAGCCTCACACGCACAAATTGTCTATGCAAGTATGCATACATGGGCTCAGCATGACATTGATTTTCTGCCGCACTCCAAGTACGGAATATCCCCCCCCCCCACACTCTCCTACAGAAACAATAAAAGCCTTGCCCTAAGGCTTCTGTTATCACCAGTGGACAGCAAAACACCCGTCACTCTCTCTCTCTCTCTCTCTCTCTCTCTCTCTTCTCAAACCCCATACACATGTCCCCTAATTGAGACAACTAATAATTAACCAGGGTCATTTGTATATGTATGCATTAGCATAATTGAATAGGCATGAGTTAAGTGGTTTCCACTGATGTGTTAACACGGTCCAGAAAAAGAGGCGAAGACTCATGCGGCTGTGTTTGTTCAGCACAACGCCGTCATGAACTGAGAGGCATCCATTCGTTCATTCTCCTCCCCTTTGCCCCGCCACGCTCCTTCCCCTCGTCAACTGTCAACGCCATAAAACTAAGGTGTGGTCTCCCCTGAGATGTCCTCGTCTGGCTTCGTGTCGGCCAGAGCTAATAAACTGGGGACTGTCCCCATGTGAAAATGGGCATGAATGGCAGGTTAGACAGCGTTCTGACAGCTGGCCACTGCAAGTTCATTTTCTTGTCAGACAGACTGGGCCGGGGAGAGAGAGTTCATGCATGCTGCTTTCCCCTCCTGACAGAGGCCACCGCTGCATCTGGAAGGTAGTCGGTTCCTCTTCCAGTCCACATCCCAGTAGGAAGCCCTCCTTCTAGCAGAAGAGCCCGAAAGAAACATTGATGGCAGGAGGTGGGGCACATGAAGGGAGGGTTGACGTGAAGAAAGGGATGAAGGAAGGAGGTTGGCAATAGGGATGGAGCGGAGATATATTTTCCATCTGGGTGCGCTGCAGCTGTCGTCCTTGTCACCGCGCTGTGTAAATCAGTGTGCTGTCTGCTGCGATCTGAGCAGAAAAGAAGAGCTACTTTTTATCACTACATCTCTGACTCCACAGAAGGCTGCATATTCACCAGAGACCTCGATTTACAGAGAGGGAAGGGGGCAAAGCTGACTGCACCAAGAAAGTGCAATTTCTCTTCAGCACTGCACAGGTTACTGAAAGGTAAAAGGAAACTCGAGAGTAGCACACCTCAAACATATTTAATTGTTACATAGCAACAACTCACTGGTTTTCAGTAGTTGAAGCACCAAGCCTTGTTTTGTGTGACAGAATGTGAAATAAGGGAGATGGAAAGGGGGAAAAAATAAGAAAAGCTCTTTTTTTAGAACTGTCATCTGTACTCTCTCACTGTGTCTGAAGCTGTGTTCTATCTGCTATCATGGATTATCTGGTTCTCCTGCTTTACATCACCTGGGTTGACTGATTAATGAGGGTATCAGCTTCAAAATCAGAGATGCAAACGTTTTAGCCTTCAACCCAAATCAAAGCTGAGATGAATGGAGATTCAGTCCTAGAAATATCCTGGATCACAAACGTGATCATCAGAAAAGATCCTGAATATTGATATGATCGGAGCAAAGTGCAGATTTGGATTATTAGAAGACAAACGCAGCTGTGGTGAATCTTCAAAGAGTTTGCAAACCCATTACCAAGCAGAACTTTCACACATCATTAGTACTATAAAAAGTGACTTGAGCACGAACATGTAATATATGTACTGATATTTAAATTTAAATTCTTCCCCAACTTCAAAGCAGTCAATCAAGTCGAGCTGTGTAATACATCCAAGGGTCTAAGGATAAGAAATTGTCCATGTGTTTTAATTTAGGGTATTATAGATATTATAAGTAAAACAAACAAAAGAACGTGAAACATTTGAAAGTTTATATAAAAGGGTTAATTTGATTTGTAATCTGTGTTTCTTCTCCTGAAGCTAAATACGTACTCTTGATAAAAATTTAGATTTTTCAAGATTTACCAAATGAATGAATGCACATATCACTAATTTATGTATGTCTGTATGCATATCTAGGTACACAAAGAAGTACATATACATTTATATAAAATTAAGAATTTCTTCAGTTTGAGGCGGGCAAATTTCAGATGCTATGTGGAGACCACTGACCCGTATCTACCCACAAGGCTCCCAATACTGCGTACAATGTCTGTCAACTGACCTTCCTTCTTGGTGAACAAAAAACCAATTTTAGACTCATCCCACCTCTGCTTCTGTTGGTAATTGTTGATCAAAGTCTTGGATTTTCACCCTGCCAAAATTGACAAATCACAGTCTTTGTCTTTGTGCTCAAGTGTTTTTGGAAAGAAATGATTTCCAGCAGTTTTTCTGTTTTCCAGAGTCAGTGACGTCGCCATCTCTCTGTTGCCTTCCAGTCAATTCCTGTTTACTGCAATTAAAGGATCTGTCACGTTTAAAGGCTGCCACAGAAAGGGAAAAAGCCAAGAGGTTATATTCAAATCAGACATGTTCTCCAAACTCTGTTTTTTGATGCATCGACATGCCCTAAAGAACAGGCTGCGGTAAATGGAGGGTAATCACTGATCTTAGATGTCCACATGGGAGTGTATTATCAGCTACCCAATGGAGGAGGCCCACTACGGGAGAAATGGATGGTATTACAGATGTGTCTCGCAGGGTTTACAGTCGCAGTGCCCAGACATGAATACACACCCACGCAAAAGAACGCTGCATTCATGTGCAAAATTGTGATTCATGTATTTGTGATTGCGAGGCTGAGGGATGAAAAAGCATTGTGGATACATTTCAGAGCTTTCCAAGTTCCTTCCTCTTCCTGCTGAGTGGAGAAAAGAAATAGAGAGGCAAGCGGGTCATGCAAAAGGCTTCTGTGTGAGTGTACATTCACCTTTCCCCCCCCCTGCATTCATGTGATGAGGACTTGCACAAAAGCCAGGTTTGAAAAGCCTGGTAAAATGCAATCAGTGCCTTTGCATTCCCTTTGGAGAGGCCCCCCGTATTCCCAAAGCACACGCTCATTGTGATGAATTTCAGTAAGCCGGGATGAAGTGAGCAGAGAATGTGAAATAGCAGTACCATAATACTTTACTTTTTTTATTCTTTCTCCATTTCTTTATCTCTTGCTCTCTAATGTCTCCACCTGATTTCACATCACTTGCCCTCAGATCAGAGCAGAAAGGTGGAGGTGTGTGTGCGTAAAGCAATGTGTGAGACTACTGTGATTAACGGCAGCACATTCAGCTCATGCATAATTCATCTGTCGTCACCTTCACCCACTGCCAAAAGTCGCGGGGGAACGCGTTGTTCCTGAAAATATGAAGCCAAATGAACAAAATCCACCCTTCTGCATTTGAGTCTATTACCTGAGACCACCTTGGCGTGAAAACCAGTGACATATCTTGTTAAACAGCCTCTATCATTGCTCCCAGGCTGCTTGCTTGAGAAGGGAAAGTAAAGTTAAAATCCCAGGAAGTTTATTGGCTGAGTTGAGGGAGGCTGCGTTCACCAGGTTACTGTTTTAGAACAAGACAACTTGTGCAATTAAAATTATATTAGTCATCTTTTAGAAATGTGTCCTCCACGTAGTGCAGATCAAGTCTTCCCGTCTTCCTTTCTTTCCCTTTCTGTCCCATAACTGTCAGTATAAATAACCTCTCTGGCTCCTGATATGATCAACCCCCAGGAGAAACAAATTACCCAGGATGCACAGAGAGAGCGCAGTTCACGCAGAGAACGAGCTGCTGGATTATGGCTGCTTGAGTTTGACATTCACTGAATACTCTGCTAATTTACCATTTCCACCGATAGTCGCTGCGTGCTCAGAGTTCACCCTTGGGATTAAAATGTCTTTAGGGAGAGAGTGCAGGGGCCACGACGACCAGTTTTACTACTTTTAGAGGGTGAATCTCACTTATAAGTTGTTTACTGTCTTCGACTGTAGACTGGTGTTTCGCATTTTGTCGCATCATACGCATATTATACATACAGCAGCGTAACATTTCAAAGCAAAATCCTTTGTTCATTCCTGCTGATTGTTGTTACACCTGCATCTTTTTTTAATTGCTTCTTTTACATGTGATATCACAAAACAGTTTTGATAATCGTTAAGTCTTTTGCTGCTTCCAGCTTCTCAGTTGTGAGGATTTGATGCTCCTTCTCTGTTTTATATCATTTTAAATCTCTGTTGTACAAAACAAACCATTTGAAGATGTCACATTGGGATCTGGGAAGCTGTGATAGGTAAGTCGAGAAGTATTGAGCGATGGAAAAACATATTGGTTTAGGTCTTTTCATGGGATTTGTATATTTGTATATATATGTTATTGTAGTGTGCTATCATTAAACAGTGTTCCACAAGTCACTGTGTTGCAAATGATGTGACATTATTATGTCCAGTGCCCATAAGGTGTCAGTCCAGTAGCTGGAAATTGCTACAAACTGCATCCTGATTTACGTGTAATAAGATTCTTCAAATGTGTTTAGCAAACACTCATTGAAAATGTGCATGTATCACAAGTGACACAGGCAAAAATGAATACAGCGCAGACGCTGGCGAGGGGAAAAAAGTGGAGGTCAGTGTTTACAATGGCTGTGTAATTGGAAACTAAATGCGATGTCAGTCACATTCTCTTTCCGTGTTTCCTCCGTCTGGATGAAAGCAGGAAAGTGATGGTCGTGCTGGAGCTGAAGGTTTAAGAGCTTTTAGTGAGCTGAATTACGCCCTCGAGGCACCTTTTTTTACCCCCTGAATGCTCCAGTCAGATCAGTGACGGTGTCTAACCTCTGGTTCTCTCCTACCCCTCCTGCATTCTCCCCTTCAGTCCATCAATCAATCCAGCCGGCACCGCGCTCTAGTAAGCATGACTGGCACTAAGGAGGGAATCTCGCCTTGGAGCGCAGTGTGTGGTGCCAGCCAGTTCATATACATATATATCCACACACTGCTGTTTACTTTCATGTGTGGCTACAAGAAATGTAGCTCAAAATGGCAGCGAATGTGCTCAGTATCACACACGCCTACACTGAAACGCTAGATGATATCTTGTCTGTGATTCTCAGAGATTTATCTCCTCCTGCGACTTACTTTTATCAGCGCCAGCTCCTGTGCAATGAGGCCAGTCACTTCTGCTGGTCAAGGACCTTCCTTGTCAGGTCATTTGGCTCTTAAAATGCCCGGCTCCTCTGTGCTTTTGCTCACCAGGCACCCCTCTATTGATTCCTGCATTGATCCCATTCAACTGCGCCTATCTGTTTGTCCCCGAACATCCGGAAAATATCCTATCATGTCTGTGTGCACATTATTATACCACTCACACAGCATCTGAGCTGCATCCTCTTTTGTGTCAGCGTGATGAGTGGTGACAGCGCTCGCAGTCATGTCTTTTGTTGTCTGCGCGGGCATATAGTGCGTTGTTGTGTTTACCAGAGTGAGTTGGGTGCTGTTTGTGGCCCTAAGGCAGCGCTGTGCAGGCAGGTGGGGTTGAGGGTTCAGGGTCGGCCCTACGTTGCTTTTCCATTCCACATGGCAGAGTATCATGGTTTCATTCTTCTGTGGTGATTATCACTGCCAGTGAATGCTTTACCAGTTTCTGCCCCTGCTTCCATTTATTTCCATTATGGATTAATCTGATTATTTTCTTGATTGCTTGATTAATTTTTAAACAGAAAATGTTGTAAAATGGTGAAAAATGGCATTCACGACGTCCCAGAATCAAAGGTGATGTTTTTAGTTTGCTTGTTTGGTCTGACCAACAGTCCAAAGCCCAAAAGTGTTTCATTTTACTATTAAAGAATGCACAAAAAAAACTTCATCTTCAAATATTCACATTTGTGAAGCTAGAAGCTCAAACTGTCCAGCTAATAATTGATTAAACGACTCATCTTACACGTACAAACATCCAGGTTTTTTTTTTGTAACATCTGCTTCACATTTATAGTAATTTTGATGAAACAAAGATACACAATACCAGTCAAAGTCAACAAATGATAGAAAATGATCACCCCCTCTACAGTTTCCATATCCATAAGTCATTAGAAACAATTTCCGCGTATTGGGGGAAAATAATTGCTTTTCTCCATACATGCACGTGTAATCTTAGCCATGCTGTGTTTGCATCTGTCCATATTTTCTCTAATTTGGCCAAAATCTGCCCAATTGGAAACAGATTCTTTTTCTGTAATGTGTATTAAGAAACATGTGGCTTAGATTGGCGATGAGCTTGACAAAGGTACCCTAACATGAATCTGTTCTGGAATCTGTCCTGCAGTATGTCCTCACTGCAGCAGCTGTTTCAGCTTGATCTTTCTCAAATGTTCCAAAGACATCAGTAGACATGGTGGACCAGGAAATGATCAGAGAAAGTCTGGCAAGCTGTTACTGACACCTCCAGGCTGCTGGAAAGAGAACCGACGTTAAATTGTATTCACATTCTTTCATAGTATTTTGCTTGAGGTGTGTAATTTATTACAATTAGCCTACATGAACTTCTCTTAAATAATCTGTGGATAATAGATCTCTTAAAAATGGTATTAATTCCATCACATCATTGGAGAATATATCAATCCTTGGTGTGTCGGTAGCCACTGAACCTTTTGAATATGAGATGTTTGATGTTAAAAATTATGAGAAAGTATGTGACAAAGTAATGTTTCTAACAAGCTCAGGTTGTATTCCCACCACACATGAAGGCTAATGTGAAAGGCGAAATTTGTCACATCTTTATTTTAAGAGAGCTGAATTTTCACACTAATTCCCAATGTTCTAGGATGTGTAAGGGATGGCTTAACACCATGCACCATCCTTCGTTTCCATGACGACTATGATCCCTGTATGATAATCGGATTCCCACTATAGCTGTGAAATCACTCGTTCTTGCCTGGTCCAAGAAAAATTATAACATGAAACCGCAGTGAGGAATTTGACTGCGTGACGACAAACAGCCGAGTGAAGAAATGCTTTGTAGCCGAGCCAGCCAGCAGGGTCGGACCTCGGTGAGTCTGTTCATAAATACAGCAGCAAGGTACACCACTAAGCTATAGCAGGGTAGTGTAGGTTAAGCCATTTACCAAACAAGAATGATGGAGGAGGAATTGGCAGCAGTGGCTGAGCAATCCAACATGTGCACTTTGGTTTTAGAGGAAGAAGAGCATTAAGTCCAACATGGTGGAGGGACGGAGAAGCACAGGAAGCCATTTCTTGTGTGGTTTTGTGTGGACAGCATGCATTTCTGTTGGCTCGTCCACCTATCACCAGTTTTCTTCTGTTATTTAACCAGCTACAGGTCCCACTGAGATTTAGGGCACCTTTTTTAGTTCTGGTCCAGTTTGTGATTATTGTGCCTTAATAAACAAACAAACAAACAAACAAACCAAGAGCTGCAAACACCAAGTCCTACTACTTGGGGAAATTACGTTTCAGTGACTGACTGAAATCCATACAGCACTTCTCTGGAGACACAGCGAGGTCTCAGAAAATAATGAGCAGGTATGAGCGTAATTAGACGAAACTGCAACTCTTTTTTTTTTATAACGACGACCAGACGAGAAAGAGGGCCTGGGGAAGGTTGTCAGTCACTCTGTTTCACCAACTTTTTAATGAGGAACGGTTAAATTACATGGATGTGGACGCCAGCTCAACACGCCACTGTGTTAACTCCTCTTTACATCCTGATTCGTCAGGGAACTTTCAGCACTCATTTGTTTCCATGGTTACCAAATGGTTAGCATAAATATATACACTACTAATACAGATTTCCTTTTAAAGTTGAGGTTTAGTGGCCGTTTAGTTGTGAATTCATGCAAAAATCACACACCTACTATCATATAATCCTGTGGTTGGTCTGTTTTGCTTTCACACCACGCATTAGAGACCCACATTCTTTGGCGGCCTTTGTCAGTTTTTTTAGTCTGCACCTGAGTTCGATTGGCAGCCTGAATGAACCCAACTAAATGTGCAAACACACCAGAGTTGTTTTGAACCAAATAAAACAGGTTAGGTTTGGAAGCACCCTCTAAAATCAAGAGAACCCTGGTCCTAAAAAGACAGCATTTAGAGAGCAAATACAAAACGACAATATAAACAGGGCGAGAACACACTACACAAAAGAACACACATGTATTTTATTATAGTTTTGCAAAAACTGTGAAGTAAGATGTACATAAGATGTACTTGATCAAGTTCAAGTACCTGAATAAAAGACCTCAATGTTGAATTCTGCTGTTTTAATTGCATTCTTTTTGTTTCCAGACAGTTTTTTTTTTGTTTTTTTTACATTATAGCTGAGAGAGGAAACGGTTGACTGCATAAATTCTTTTCACTGGCAGTCTTAGCCTTTCACATTTATCTCCAGCTCAGAGTATGACAACTATAGATCCCCTCTCCTTTGCACAAGACAAATGACCTTATTACCACAGAGGGCCATTCACAATAGGATCATGTCAGGCATGGCAAACCGCTTCTGAGGAAATACAGACCTACCATGCGCACTGTTTCTCAGGGAAACCATCAAAAGCACATTTTACAGACCAAACGAGTTTTAGAGCTTGTTTGGGCTTTCAACACACATCAAGAGGCTCATCCAGAGCCACTGGTGGACTAAACAGCAGTGTCAGTTTCTGTGTAATTTAATACTGTCCAGACATTTGTGAGAGCACCTTCTACTGAGGCTGTTTTCCTGCTGAGGACACGTTTGTTTCACCATAATGAAGTTTTTCTATGTACTCACGGAGATATGCCTTGAGGACACACTTCTTCTCTGGTTTACTGTGTGTGTATGCCCCCCCCCCCCATGTTATCATAGACCTAAGGGGGCAGGAAATATAGGCCAGGCACACAATGTTCTCCCTTGTGGGAAATTAGTGTCCGAATGCATAATTCCAGGATGCCCAGGATTCATTTTCCTCCACTATGTACATGAAGCCCTGAAGCCCTCTACATTATCTACAGATCACTATAACTTGCCTTGTTAAATTATTCATGTTAGCAGCTGTGTGTGAGCGGGAATGTTTAATGCTGCAACACAGTTTGATACCAGGTGAAGCCGCCTCTTTTCTGTTAACAATCAGTCTCAAGCAACTTAAGGGCAGGCTGGCATCACATTGACCTCGCTGCTCCGAAGGTCACAGCTGGTTTAGTCCTCGTAAAAAGTGGAGCTCGTTGATTTGTATCTGGACAGATCTGCTGAGAGCAGTAGGGGCTAATGAGCCCAACATGCTTCAGTGTCCAATCACAAGCCATCAAGCCTGATTCATAATGGCAGACCTTAATAGCATGACTGATAGGCTAATAGACCAGTCATATTTGTGTCAGTCATTCATAGGCTTGCGTTTTACAGTGGGTTCAATTGATTTGCATAAAGATCACAGTTTATGCACAGTTGCTGTATTGTTGCAAACTGGATCACTGTATTAGCTTTGTTCAAGGACATTTGTACAAAGAAATCAACAGGATATTTTCAGTTTCACTAGGTAGAGGTAAAAATCACAAAGTGGGGAGGAAGTAAAATAAGGGGCGTTAACCTCGATTTAAATGTCCTCAATCGGGTTGGTTCACCTTCACTAGATTTAGCCTTGTTGAACTTATTTTCATCTGAGTGACTCTTCAAATTATTCATCCTGGCGTTTGCCCCTCAGGTGAGCCACGCTTCTCACTCCATGTTTATGCAGATTGTCAGCACCTGACAGTGGACAAAGTAGGACTGACAGTTGGTTTCCCTTTGCCTGAGCAGTGTTGAATGTTGGCCCACAGCTGAAGGTCAGAACAGGGCAGACACACACACACACACACACACACACACACACACACACACACACACCCTCATTTACATGAAAAATCAGGCCAATTTAGGAGGAGATTTATGGAGGAACCAGCAGACATCTGGACGGAGCTGGAGGATGCTGAGTCGTTTAATTAGACAGACATTAAGGAAACTCTGAAGATGAAAGCTTTTGCTGATGAAATTCCAGCTTATGTTAGATTTTCAGATCATCGTTTATGTATTTTTTATTAAATATAATGTATTTAGTATAGTTTAGTACATCTGACATTTTTCATTGTTAGGTTGTCTCCTGAGATTTCAGAGGCTGTACTGCAGCCTAGTGACACATTAGCATCATTTCAAAACAACTACAGTCATCCTGTGTGTTATTTTTAGTTTTATTTATTACATTTTTTTTTATCTGCATCATTTCCCAGAAACTCAAAGCCACTGCATTATGTTTATGTAAACCTGACATCAATGAGGCAAGAAGGAAAGGATGAGCCCCAAGTCGTGGCATCACTTTCACAAAATTTCACCCCGGCAAGTGGTGCACTCAAGTGCCACCAGACAAGCAAAGATTTTCCTTTGTGTTTTCAAAGCTCGTGTGAGAGCTACACAAAATTGTTCCCCGTGTCTTAGCTAAGCTCTTTAACAGAGACAAAGCGGTTGTCATTTTTCCTAACGCCACGTAATTCCCTTAAATGTCACAGGAACACATTTAGCTGCTGTTGAACGGTGTCTAACCTGGTGATGCTATTTCCCTATCTGGTATTCCCCTTTTAAAACGAATCCCTCGGCTTAGCTTCTGTTTATTTTCCCCCACGATAAAATCAGAAGGGTTAGTTTCAGTTACACAAGGTCATAAGTTTACTGTTTCTCTTTGTCACTGTGTTTGCTGGTTTTCCTGGTTGCAACAGCTGAAGTACTGCAACAGTGAGTCACAGAGCAACGGTGCCTCAGGAGCAGATGTCGCCTCACAAGCTGCTTGTACTTCTAATTTAAAGAAATCAAGATAACATTTCTGACATCTGAGTGGGTTTTTATTTTTTTGACTTTTCCTCACCCTCTTGCCTTTTTCAGAGCTGTTCTGTGGATCGCCCGCCGTAGTGCCTTCTAACTGGAAAGTCATTTCTGAACAAGTGCGGATTTTTCTCCACACTCTCTCATGGGATAACTGACAGCTTGTTCAGTCAAGGGTTATCAGCTGCAGATGGCTGAAGACAATAAACATGATCAAACATGGGGGTGGGTATTTTGAGGCAGTTCGTCTTATGCCAAGTCACAGTGATGCAATGCTGCCCTTTTTACAATATTACCTTTATTTCTCTCCCAAATGATTTGTTTAGTTTTTCATTGTCTGCATCAGTTTGACCTTTCATATAACGCACTGCTTATGATTGAGTATCCTTATTCACAACGGCGGAGGCACAGCTTGTTTACCAACCATAAACAATCTACCTTGTGTAATGAGATGTGTGGGCTGACCCCCACCATTAATGGATCCCATAACCCACCTATTTATCTAAGCTCAGTACTAATGCTGAGTATCAGCCTTTCTCTCTCTCTCTACAGTGAGCCACCTTCGAGCTTTCCTGTCCAGTAATCTTGATTAATTCTGTTTACCTCAGTGCAGTCATTATAAAGAATGGACCCTATTATTTTAGCAGACAATGTCTTAGAGTTTAGAGGTTGACCTCGATCTCGCTCTGCTCTTTCTTCTCAAGGTTACCGACTTTCAGTAAGTTAGAGCAGAGCAACAATCCGATTTCTCACGTTTCCTCTCATACTGCCACACAAACACCTCTGTGTAGTTGTCATTTAAGGGAGGGCTAAGATGATATAGCATGTCACTTTTTCTAAATCTGTGGAACGATGGAAAATCACAGCAAATAACTCCTCATGCTCTCTGACACTGCATCTCCATTTGCCTAATGATCACGCAGGAGAGGGTCCCACTCCAACCACAATGCTGCCTGATTGTATGGTCCTCAGCATTACCAGAGACGGCTTGTCCCAGGCCGGGCTTACTTCACATCAGTGGAAACTCTTTTGTTTACAGATAATACCTCAAAGAGAGCATTTATTCTGATATAATCGTCCTGCTGCTAAGCCCTCATTCACCTTATTCACTCCCACATCGAAGATGGAAAATGGGGGAAACAACTCAGTCCACTTATGTCATTTTGCGCGATCAGATAAAGGTCGTTTGACGTCTCTGATTAGGCATTATAACGGTTCCTCTGTTGTGGTTCACTGAGTGTGAAAAATAAAGACAAAGCTGAATGAACTGTGCTTTTATACTGCAGCTGTAACGCTTATGGTGTGACGATGAACCAAGTTTTTTCTCGATATAGGAGGTGATCCATCTCTATAATCAAGGCTAGTCAGAGCTGAATGTACTATCAGCAGCAATTTCATATATTCAATTTGAGCTAATCATACTTGCTCCATTCCTATCTTCCACTTAAGTCATGAACTGAAAAAGGATAAAACTGATTAAAGTGATATTGTCCTACATGGTGGAAAACCTTTGAGTCCTAAAGAAGGCTATTGTGAGAAAGATGATTCTAGATCATTCAGCTGCATACAGGAGGTAGAGTTCAATTTTCTTCATATTTTCCCTGGATGTCACAATATGTTGTGCAACATATATTACCCAGTCTACAAAGGGCAGAGACAGAAGAAAGCAAAGAGGGAAAACCCTCAGTGCTTGGCCTTGCCACTCCCTCGTACACTGATCTCAAATGGAGCCCTGTAATAGACCAATTTCAGCTGTGCCTAGAGCGAACCAGTCCCTTTATTCATGTACTCTGGTCTCTTCCTCTTCGGCCAGATTGCACAGGTAGAAAGACCCCACCCCCATCCCCTTTCTCCGTGGCAGGATAAAATGAAAGAAGATGGTAGAGCCATGATGTTTCTGGATAGGCACAGCAGAGAGCCCATATTATGGATGGTAATGGACTGTTTCCATGCCCGGCTCCCTCCCTGCCTCATGTTGTTCATTCGGCGGGCTCTCAGGGCGCTGCACCTCACTCCAAGGTCACAGGGGCTTAGGTAGGGAGGGCAGGCCCACGCCTACAGTATCTGGGTCCCCCTGGTGGAGCAGGGCCGGTCCAATCACAGTGAGATCAAAGGCAATAAGCACTGCTTCTTCTGGCTGCACACAGGGAGAGTCGAGACGAGTAGGACAAAGGCGAACTGTGGCCTGGGATTCAAAGTGTGGCAGGGAGATGGAGGCTGTGTCGATGAAAATGTTAGAAAAATACTTCTGAAACTCTAATGAAGCTGTAATGAATCAGAAATACCTGGGGGGGGGACATAAAAGATATATAGTACTTTTGCTATCTTTCAGTAAATGCTATTTTTCAGCAAAATAATAACCTTTTTATTCCTGTAATTGTTGTAATTTTCTTGTGGAATATTCCAAGCTGAGGGTGTTTAATGTGAAATGACTAAGTTAAGAACAGACTCTGGGGACATTAAAACAAACTCTGGGGACGAATGGAACGATGTGATTATTAAGAACGCCTCACTGTCTTCATTAAATGACTGAATGATGGAAACGTTTAGGTATTATTTGAAATGCATGTGAAAGTATGTAAAGAGACTGGTAGTAGTGTTGAAAGCAGAATTGTCGTGTTATTCAACAGTCATGCATTGTATCTGTGAGATTTTTTGAAAAGCACAAGGGTGCTGTCAGATGGGGAACAGCAGTGAGGATTTGGACAGCGTGCTTCTGTTTGGCTCTGTGTGGCACCGGTCCGCCGGCCTCTCCTCTGTCTGATCCGATTGGGCCGCGATTGAGTGACACAAGTGTTTGCCGGTGCCTAGTGGAGGCCGACTGGCATTCTGCTCGTGCCAAGCTGGCTCTCTGCTGAGACGTCTCGCTGGGAAAAGATCCCTCCAATCCACCTCCACCTCCCAAATCTCCTGCTGTTTACCAAAAATAAGAATTATCACAGCAGCACATCCTGCCTCACATTGTCAACTCTCGTAATTTAAATTACCAAATGGCAGTCATGCTCAGTTAATTAGAAGGCTAATTTAAATTTCCAAGTATCAAGACATTTAGAAAAATCAGGCCAAAACTGACAGGGTGGTAACCAGCTAAAACCATTAACTGCTTGCTTATACGCTTCATTTGCTCATAATAGAGCACATTCAGCACATCATAGTGTTGGGAGCTGCTAAACAAGCATTGATACTCATGGATTTGCAACTCCTCTGGGCTTCCTCTCTGTGATGGTGAGTTTTTCCAGCTGGCCAGCTGCAGCGCTTTCTAATAAGAATAGGGGAAATGAAAAGCCTCAGTATGGGCTGTTGCTGGGGACGGATGTTAGGAAGGATTGCACACTGGAGCTGGCAAGCCCTGACGTGCCATCCGCCATAAGAAGAAAGTAATTGGTGTCCTAATTGCTCTCAGAGGCATGTTTCACCAACTGAGACATTTCCAGGACCTGCCTTCAGCCTCAGTACAAGTCCAGTGTCAGCCCAGTGTGATCTGACCTGAGCACTGGCGTCCTCCTTCCTCGGTATTCCATTATATACCCCCCCAGCCCGTCACTCTGTGTCTGCAGCTCTGTTCATGTCCCTCTTCTCCGTCACTGGAGACACACCTTCATGATCTCGTCTTCTTTTTTGGGGGGGGGTCTTTTTTAAACATAAAAGTGAATTAAATAATCTCATCTTTTCATCCTCCCTGTTAATTAGAGCTGAAATCCAACTGAAACTGAAACACCACAAGAAAATGTAATACAGTATCAGTCTGTCATTATGCAGAGCACAGCAACGGTTATACACTTTTCAGGCTTAAAAAAAGATTTTGGGCTGAAATGTCTTGTTATTTATGGGTATTAAGTGCTAATACAGATGAGTTTTACGAATATGAACGTGTGAAGTGTTGCTTCAGAGCATAAAACGGTTAAGTTTGAAAATCTAGAAACTTTTATACAACAGTTGAGTTTTATTTAACATCTCACATTGTTGATTGCGCCCGGGGCAGAAAACTCTTATACTTATTGCTCCTTTAATCAACAGCCTGTAAACGTTTACAGTGTGATAGATAGTTCTGTTCGGGATTTGAAATTGTAGACAAAAGGCTTTAGTGTTTACAGCATCTGTTAGTCATCTCAGAGCTTTAGTCATAGTCATCTGTGAAAGCTTTTGCGCTGCATCTGAATGAGCAAACATCTCATTTGAATCATTGTGGAATCTTCACGCTTTTTCTTTGGTAAATAAAGTGTTGATGGTGCAGCTATAAATGGCGGATCAGTGAAGTCAGAAGGCTCAGTGACTCATGAGAGGCCACGACAGAGAGGTTTATATTGGGGGAGATTTGGAGGGAAAGTGTATGTGCTTTTGGGCCTGGGCCTGATCCACACTGACACGGTGGTGTGTCAGATGCAGTTCTCTGCTGCAAAGTGCGCAGATTGGAGTTCACTTAGACAAATTCTGTGGCAGAGCATCTCTGGAGGCAGAAATGCTGTGAAGTGTTGTGTAACTGAGCTGGCAAGGCCAAAAAATTACAACTTTGTGCAAGATGGCAGCTGAAACCTGAATGCCAAAAAATGAACTTGGTTCAAAATGCTGATTATCTTTTTTTTTATTTTTTTTTTATAGAAATGAATTGCTTTAATGTTCTTGTAATGCCAGTACTTTAGAGTAATTTAGATCCATCCTGTCTGGTTTGATTCAGCCAAAGATTATTTCTGTCACCAGACCTGTTTGTGTAACTAAAACAGCTACTACTACTACTACTACTACTGAGTTTTTCAGTTATAAGTAAATACATGTAACAAATTAATAAGAGGAGTTCTTGATTTCAAATGATATACACCCGTGTAGACCATTTATTTTAATCACAGGACCACGCAGTACCTAAAATTCACTGAAGCTTTTCTTGGACATGGCAGCACAGGTACTACCAGCAGTGATAATTGCCATGTGGGCTGTGGGAGGTGGTGGTGGTGGTGGTGGTGGTGGGGGGGGTCTCTGTTGTTGCCTGGAGGTACCGTTACAACAGATGTTTTGGTGCGGAGCCGTGTCTGCCAAACCTGGGGTCATCATGATTATGATTCTGTCTCCAAGAGTCAAGACCAGTAAGTAGGTTGTAGCGGCGCTGAAGGGGGTTAGAGGTCAGTAGCTCGTTGTTGTTTGAAGTGTTGCAGTGGTCTGGGGGGAGGTGATTAATCTTTTTACTTTGTCTTTCTTTGTCAGCCAGCAAGTGATGCCTCCCTTGTGTCTGCAGAGTGTGAAAAAGATGAAGATGCAGTGACTAGCTAGTGAGAGAAAGCGTACAGAAAAGGCATGTAGAATCACATCATGCTGTAAATTAAATACCTTTGGGTGAAAGAAGCCATTTAAAGATGTCTACTTGGACTCTGGGCAGTTTTATCAATGTTTAAGGACATTTTATAGACCAAACAATAACCAGTTAATGGAAAAATATATATTTTTTAATCTAATCTGAAGGAGCAAAGAGCAATAAAACAGTACAGAGCAGGGTGATCTACAGGGGACACCTCTGTAAGGATGGAGGCAGTGAGCGTATTGTCCCATTTTCACCATCTGTATTCTGCCAAACAGCCATCTTTGTGCTCCATCTCTGTATCGCACTATCATGGCTGCAGACTGTATTATTCAAGAGCAATTTCAACCCAATTTCATGGGCTGTCTTGATATGGCTGTATCTCATCCCAATCTACAGACTTGATGCTCACAGGAACAGAAATCTCTTTGATGGTATCCAGTTTGCTTGTCAAGTATGTGCCATGTGTAGGTTTCTGTTGCTAAAACCCAATAACACGTGTGCTATAGCCCACATCTAAGCTCTAAAGATGAGATATATCAAAGAACTAGAAAGAAATATATGTACGACAGACACATCTGTCTCTTCTCTCTTTTTCCCATCCTTCCTGCTCTGTATCTCTGTGCTGCTTGAGGTTTTTACAACCTGAGGTCAGAGCAAATGAGAGCGCTTTTCCCAAATGAGAAAATCCAAACTCATGCTAATGCCGTGTCAGAGACGCCTGATGGCAAACGATAAGCTGAAAGATTGTGGGTCACAATGCCTGTTTATTTCAATGTCACCCTCACAATGTTATCTATCAAGTTGCCACCACTGTCAATGAGTTCAGTCTCACTCTTCGAGCCACCCTGGCACGGTGGAGTATGATTTAGGGAGGCTGTTGTGTTAAATGATAGTGCCAGTAAGATCAGATCTGATGGCTCACTCTAGTTCCATAAAAAAGAAAGACAGAAATTCATAGCTTCTTTTATTTCCTATCTCCTTTTTTACAAAGGTCAAATTCCCATTCATCGGATATTCATCGGGTACTTTGGATGTATTTATTTACTAAAACATTAACCGAGAGCAGCTAAATTATAATTTTGTGACAGTTATTGAGCTAGTTGGACATTGGCAGGCATGCTGTTTTTCAGACAAAGTGTGTGGGTGGAAATGTTGAGAGGCTGTAGGCGTATGAAAGGATGCCCGGTGGGGGGGGGGGGGGGGGGGGGAGGCTTTATTATGGAAGAACCAGGATAGAGGCAAAAAAAAAAAAAGTGCGAGGGAACGGACACCACAAGTAGTTACGTAAATTA
>JAVQJL010042487.1:0-12310 GCA_036024295.1 Nannoperca obscura
TTGACTCTATTTTCTATTCATTTCACAACGTATGGTGGTGAATAAGTGTGACTTTTCATGGAAAACACAAAATTGTTTGGGTGACCCCAAACTTTTGAACGGTAGTGTATATATTTATCTACTCTGCTCTAATGTGAACAATTAGTGCTCAAGACAAGTGTGTCTTTAAGAACAACATTGATTATGTGTCTTGCCCAAATGAAGCACTACATTAAAACAGCGTCTCTGCTTATAAAACTGCTCCATACAGTAAATGAGTCAACCCTTGAACTTCTGGCAGTTAGGTGACTACAGTGTGGACTATGGTGTTGGCTGAAGAAAAATCACTGGAATATTCCTGGAAAATTCCCACAGAGGCTTATTGACATTTTGTACTCATTTTCAGTTGTGTTCTTATTTCTGTGATTAATGGGAGGGCAGTAATGATAGGGGCCCAGAAAAGAATAGGGGGGGGGGGGGGTCACAACAAAAAGATTTTAAGGGCCTTTAATTCCTTGCTACACACCTGCAAATGATTAATATCTGGTCAGTTATGTATTAGGATGTATACAGGCACAACACTGATTGTGTCACTGTATGTATAAGTTATTAAAACATGCTTTAAATTGCCATCTTTATGATGAAACTACCAACAGAATGGTTTCACATTTATTGCAGTCGTGCCAGCCGGCCTTTTACTCACTTTTTCCTGTACTCGTCCCTCTCCCGCTTGACTTTGGCCAGCACGTTATACAGAGCCCTCAGTTCTGGGGTAATGGTGTCTATTTGGACCCCAACTCCGTCCGGGTGCGTCCACGTCACCCCGGGCCCGCGCAGGGTCTCAAAGCGCTCCCCTTGCCTCCGGACGTGGGTGAAACTCCAGATGGTGCCCGGCAACCGCGACTCGGGACCGTCCGTCTGCACCGCAACTTCGCGGGCGTAGAGGTGACGGTATTGCGGTCTCTGCAGAGCTTGCTGCAGCTGGCTCTCCAGCAGCTTGTTTCTCCTCTCCAGCTCGTGGACTTTGGCAAGGAAGCAGCGGAATCGCAGGTTGAGGGTTTTCAGCACATGGATGTTGGAGCCCAGGTCATTTCGCAGGGCGCTGGTCACCGCGCCCGACCCGGTGGGGACGTTGCAGACCGGACCGGGCGGACAATCGGAGAAAAACAGCGAGTTCATGTTGGGAAACAACAACAGCCGGTAATCCAACTATGGCTCTGTCTGGTTTTGGATGCAACAACAAAACCCCCTTCTTCTTATCTCTGCATATTCCTTAACAACCACACTCCCCCAGGACAACTTCCTCCTTACAATGCAGATGCTGAGAGTGACGGACTGAGTGGAGACCGGGTAACCATCACTATCCCTGCTGGATATTTACCCCGAAATACTGACATGGACCCCTCCAGCATGGGTGTTCACGAACAAATAATAACCCCAGAAAGTCCTTTAAGAGGCACCGAGGGCATTATCTTCTGGGGGAGCGAGAGGTTTGACGCAGACCGCAATGAGCGCCGGTACTTCCCGTCACCCTCATCCCTGTGTTTGCCTTTGCTTTGTCAGGAGCTGCTGATGCTGTGCGGGTTCATATAGCCAGAGGGAGACGGTCCACCTTCTTTCCTTGTCATTCCCCGTTACTGTGAGGCTCTATCCGGTCTCCATGTGGTGCGGTGGGACGGCAGGATGCGGGACTGCAGAGCCCTGCCTCTCACGGATCATGTTGCAAAGTGCTAAACTAGGCACTATCACAGACATCAGCCCTGCCCCTCCCACGTCCCCTCCCCCTTTTTCTCGCACACCGACATCCTTCCTGGCTGACGGCATAAACGCGAGCCGGGCCTAATTAATATAAATAAAGTCACAACAATGCATTTTCAGTTCATTTCGTTTTACACGTTTTATTCAGGCGTAACATTAGGCGATTACACTTGTTATCATCATCATTGTCTAATTTAATATAATATCATATAATGTAAAATACCTTCTATATAGCCTAAACATGCAGCCTACACATGCATACAGTACATAACCCACTTCATGTATATAAAGTAATCTATTACATTACCCATTCAATATTTATTCCTGTGTTAATTGCTGCCTAGTCGTTAATTGCTTTGTATATGTATTTATATGCATCTCTCTATAATGTACTATACACAGTTTATTTACAGTTTCTTTTTACCCATCTCTGTTGCCATTGTTTTGTAGATGTATGTGTATTTCTATCTTCCTGTAAATTGTTCTGTCATCTGACATCATATCCTCACCATGAATCATAGTGTATTCTACTTCCTTATATGAAAAGAAAGAAGAAAAGAAAGATGGTCAGACTTTAATGGTCACACGTGAAACACGCTGCAAACACACACATGCACATGCAATTGCGTCCCACGATAAAATTTGTCCTCTGCCTTTAACCCATCCAGTCGTCCTTCCTCCGGGGGGACAGCTGGAGCAGTGGCAATAAATTACTATAAATTGTAGAGTATTATATATTCATATACATGTTCATATACTGTAGGTCTAGGTTTATCTTGTGAGACCCTTCAAATACAAATTTCCAATGCCAATAACATTTTTGTGATGATGATATGTATATATTATAGCCTATATGTTATACACGTGAATATAAATAACTACATATAGGCTATATACTGTGTCTCTACATGTCGCTTAGCTCAGAAATATAAGGAAGCTGCAGTATTGTTAAACGTTTGTGCACATATTAATAAGCACATAAAGCCCAATGCTGGCCTAAGTATTTTACTGTATATAGCTTTATAATGTCAATTTATTGTACAGTTTTTCTATGTATTCTTTACTTTCATGTACAAATTTGTACTTTGTACATATTTTGATTAATAATGTAGTGCCTTTTTGTAATCTCTATGGTCTAAGGTCATTGTAAAATATGATCAATGTTGATTTTGTTTCTTAAAGCTTTGATATCAGAAGCAGCCCAATGAGAAACTCTCCTGAGGTCACTTAATGTTACCTCTCTGAAAGTGAGATGGTGGTCATCATGCCATGCTTACTCAGAGGAGAAGAGGGGCAAATTTCTTCCAAACCATAAAGCCAAAATTTAGCAAATTTAAATAAGTGAGTCTGCTGCAACAACTTTCTAATGCAATAAAAAATGTGTGGGTAGAATCCAGATTGACTTAGTGATCACTGTAGCTGTATGTGGGCCTATATATGTACTGTATGTACATGCTTTGGCTCAGGGCCCCATAGTGGGTAAATCTGTCCATCATCCCCCATTACTTCAGAAAAATGATTTTCGCCTTGACATGTTACACATAGATGTAAAATAAATTTGTGACGGCTTGGCAAGACTATGAACAATTTATTAATGTTATCCACAAAAATAGGTAAAATGTCATATCATAATATGCAACTTAATCATGCAGGGACCTGAAATCCAATATTAATAAGTACACTTTAGGCTATTTTAGCTAATTTTAGCTGTCTGGTAGCATGCATTGCACACATACAGGAGAGCCTACCAAAACATTTAAAAAGATTTTTGCCCGATTATGAGAAATATTAGTTTTAAAAAACGCCAAACCTAATATGGCTCTTATCTCAATGTATGTATTTATAGGAGCATCAGTACATTTCTACATATCAGCAACACAGATGAGTTATAAATATTTTATTTTTATTATTAATTGTAGTCCGGCACGACATGGTCAGCTTTACCAAACAGAAACATTTGGGGTCCTTTTACTTCACGTGTGCGTCTGCTGCTCTGCCATCGTGAGAGGAAACCATGCCGAAGTCAAAGAGAGACAAGAAAAGTAAGCAAATAGCCGTTTAAATTGTATAATGTACACATTTATTAAGCGGTTAAGCTTATTAACTGGTTGACTATATGCAAGAGATGTACTCAACAACAGAAAACTAATGTAAATTAGGTAAAAAGCTAACTGTAATCCCCTTTTTGGGAAAGTAGTTAGCATGGGGCCACTGCTGAGGGTCATCATAAGTTAAACTCATAGCTGATTGACTGCTTTTCTCATGATCTTTCCGCCAGTTTCGTTAACGAAAACAGCCAAGAAAGGACTGGAATCAAAACAGAAATTAATCGAGGAGGTGAGTGTTTTCTGCTCTTGTCTGCTGCCAGCCATAGTTATATGCTAACTAGGGTTAGCAGAAGCTGTCGACAAGTTTTACACTTCATTTTCCACCTTTTTGTCTTTTTAGTTACGGAAATGTGTGGACACCTACAGAAACTTGTTCATATTTTCTGTGGCCAATATGAGGAATAACAAACTGAAAGACATAAGGACGGCATGGAAACACAGCAGGTAAAGACATCAGTCAGTCCGTTGGTTTGACATTTCATTGAACTTAAAAGGGGTGCTACAGTGTTTAGTGTTGAACTGGAAGCTGGAGGAATTGTAAGATTGTTTTAAAATATGGTCAAAATCGAGGCAGTTGAGATCAAGCTACTAAAACACTGGATCCTACAACTCCCCTAATGCAACTTGAGATAATTTTTCATTAGACCCTCCCTGGTAAATGTATTTAAAATTCAATGCCCCTAGTTATGAAAATGAGCTGTCTGAAATAAATGTGTAGTCTCCAAGATAACACTGATGACATTATCAGGGTTACTTCATTATCAAGGAGAAGACATTATACAACTGAGTAGTACTCCTCATTATGAGTAAACTGACCTCCATGGGTAAAATTGGTGAAAAGCCCCTTTAACAGGTGTCACTGGAAACAGCTTACTTGGACTCTTCTCTGTTCCACAGGTTCTTCTTTGGCAAAAATAAAGTAATGGTGATTGCCTTGGGAAAAGGACAACCAGACGAATACAAAGATAATTTGCACAAGGTAGGCAAGATCGTAGTTGTGGTGTTAAGCCAGAAAACCTTGTGATATTCTGATGCAAAAAATTTACATTTTTATTGCCTATTAATAATGTGCAGGTCAGCAAGTATCTACGAGGAGAAGTTGGAGTACTTTTCACAAATAAAACAAAGGATGAGGTACAAGAGTAAGTAAGGCTTCTCTTAATAATATATTATTATTATAAAATATTGTTGGTCAGTTAACAAAATGTTTTTCTCTATTCACAGGTATTTCAGTCATTTCAAAGAGATGGATTATGCGCGTGCAGGCAATCAGGCACAGATGGACATAACTCTGGATGAGGGACCCCTGGAACAGTTTCCTCACTCAATGGAGCCCCAGTTGAGGCAATTAGGACTTCCCACTGCTCTCAAGAAAGGTGAGATTTCTGGATAAGGCTGGCATTATTTTGTATTTTTTCCTTTTTGTCAATTTATCCCACGCAAAGACCAAAGCCAACAAAGCAATAGTCAATTTCTCAATACCTCTTAACTTCCATACCATGTTAGCTAAAAGCCAATTGGTTCTTACTAAAGATCAGCATTTTTTTTTAACATCAGGTCACAAATATAATTTTTTTAAAGGCTCACTCATTCAAAAAAAAAACTGCTGAGCAGTGTAGGTTTTAGCCAATAATACTCAAACAGGAATGAGTAGTGCATTTGTACGGGACTATTTTCAGTCACAGATTAATACACATTTGGTGCTCTGTGGGTATGTTCATCTTAATGAAGGAACATGTCTGCCAGTGCAGCGGTGTGGCTCATTGATGTATATTTTAACAATGAAGGTGTATGTCACAGAGGAATAATCTTTATCAGCCTCATCATTTAGTGATTTTTATTTTTTATTTTTTCAAATCCGTTGGGTATCATACATTATCACATTTTGTATCATCTGTTATAAAAGGCGTGGTGACACTGCTGAAGGACCATGAAGTCTGTAAGGAGGGAGACGTGCTGACTCCTGAGCAGGCTCGTATTCTGGTGAGTTCTTCGCCGTTTGACTACAGAAGATGCTAACCGCGACATATTGTGCTGTGTTGCATTTGACTCACTGTTCCAACTGCCTTGTTTTCTTTTGTCCACAGAAACTCTTTGGCATTGAGATGGCAGAATTCAAGGTGCAGATCAAATGTATGTGGAACTCGGAAACAGGCGAGTTTGAGAACTGTGCTGGTGAGGAGCCTATGCAGGAAAATGAAGACGACGATGCAGAATGAAACGGCTGCAGGTGCAGGAGCTTGTACACTTTGTTTAAGTTGTTTTTGCCAACAGCAGAGGGACGCTGATGTTCAAACCATTCATCCTGACTGCCAGTGCCACACTTGGAGTCTGCCTCATCTCTTTTCTCTGTCCTTTATCACCTCAAAACATGAACTTCTGTCCTTCACCTTGAATATTAGCTTTGGACTGAATTGTTGTTCAGTAAACACTGACTGGAGTCAAAAGACTTGATGTCTTACATGATTGATGCCACTTGTTTTGTCAAGATTGGTCAACATAATGAGAGATTCGTATTGCAAGAGTTTTTTCATTCAGCCAAAACAAATAAGCAGATGCCCTTTTGTGTGTTAAACCAACCCATTTGATGTGTAGGAAAAAATATGTGGATTTGTAAAAAAATTGTTTTCTTTTTAATGTAACAATTGAACTATTAATTCCATAAAAGGTTGTTTTCCCCTGAAAAAATACATTAAGTTTTTTTCATTTTTACCTTTATACATTAACAATGATGTTCTCTCATGCATCAATAGATACTGGTCTCCAATTCATTCATTCATTCATACAAGAACATTTCAAGTGTGATTTCAGGAAAAAGGTAGAAGTAGCTGAGGAAAAAGGGCATTAGAAGATCTATTTTCTGCATAAATGTGGATGATTTTTAGTTGTGGAGATTTTGGCTCTTCACCGGAAGTAGTTTGGACACTCGTGAGCTACGAGATTCCAGGCCTCATTGAAGGCGGTGACCACTCTCTCGTCCAGAGGACCCTCCTCTGCAGCAGCCAAGTTTTGCTGAAGTTGCTCCATCGTTGACATGCCAATGATGACTCCATCGCCAAGATCACCCTGGAACAGCAGACAATGTAGTGGTCAAAGAGAAACATCATGCTGTCAAACCAAAACGTGGTTTTAGTGAGGATGCGTTTAATTTTCAGTTTTGCATGGTATAACATTTTTAAGCTACTGCAAGCACCAATACAGCTTTTGCCTCTTTTATATTGAGGTGTAATATACATCAACTGACCAGGCACTTCCAGACAGTAAAAAAGAGGGTTTTGGTATTAACAAATACCACAGTCATCGTTAGTTGCAGGCCTAGTTCTCAGAACATGCTGTATCATCTTATAATGTATTTAGTGATATGCTTGACCACTGATTATTGGGACAATACTAACAAAAAATGCCTTTAAATTTTTGAAAGACTAAATGCAGTATGATAAAATTATTTGACAGTCCCTTTTAGCTCTTATCCTCTCAGGTTTTCTACTGCACTTTATCAGTCTGAATAGGGTGCCAGGGTAGGACCAATATTTGTTCAGTTAATACATACAAATATAGAATGTGCCGAGTTAGATACCTGTATTTTAACCCAAGTTTAAATTGCTAATGTTGTGTTCTATATTGTAATCTCCCCATGATAATGACAAAACATAATCTCATATCATTGCAACTATCCAGGCACCTTAAGGTGGGAGTGGTGGTACATCCAGCGCATAACAGCAGAAGTCAGGGTGGGTTTCTCTGAGCCGTACGCTGTCTCCATGGCCTTTAGAACCACATCTATCGCCTGGAAGTGACTCTTCTTCCAGTATCTGACAGAAAAGCAGGACGGTCACAATTATTTTTCAGTTTACAAACGGACATGCTGAAATACCTCCCTAGGAACAACGTAAAACAAAAGGGAGTTGCTTATTGTCTGGAAAATTTCAACAGCAAAACAGCTGGTCTTTCACCTGTCCTGGTATGCTGCAGCCCAGCTGTTACCAAAGAAGCGTCCTGCAGGCTGGGAAGCAGCTTTGTCTTCATAATGGTACTTTCCTGTCAGAAGACCACCTGCAGAGGAGGAGTGATGTCAGAATTCAAATTCAAATGATCAAGGGCGCCACTATTTATGAACACTGTCACTCACTGAAAATAAAGGTTTTTGATTAAAAGTTAGTTAATTGCAGGACAAGACTAAGGGTCTACACAGCCATGATATCAGCTCTGTGAGGCTGCACGTAGGCACAAGGACATGGATGCGTGTACCCAATTATATTGCAATCCATCAAACATTTGTTCAGATATTACACACAAATAAACAAACAAATGTCAACCTCCTGGTGGAGCTAGAGTCAAAGCCAAGGGATCACCAAAATCATTAGGATTCATCATCTGGGTACCATAAATGTCCAATGTTATATCAATACATACTATTTCATAGGATGAGTTAACATTTTGACCTGCTGGTGGTGCTAGAGGAAAGGTCAGACAATCAAAGGTTTTTAACGCTATGGCTAAAAACAAAAAACATGATGTCAAATGAGATGTCACAATTTAGCACGTGTTCAGGACACAAGATTGCAACACAGTGTCTCACAAGTATCTCCTTTTGAAGGAAACAACTCAAATGGTGACTGCATGTTGTACCACAGAAGGAAGATATACAACACCTGCTAGAGGATTGTATGCGTAGAATCTCATTCCGCAGTGTCTCAGACATGGCAGCAACTCCGTCTCAACCTGTCTTGTAGTGGCATTGTACATTCCCTGTGAAAGGTTGTCAGAGTCTAGGTCAGGGTATAAAAAAACTGTCAAAGATGTCAAATTCAAGTGAAAGCATGGTATGCAAAGAAAGAAACAACATGGGAGTCAAAAACACCTAGTTATATATTAAAGGGAGTTGGAAGAGGTACTGGGGCAACCTTGAGTTTCCCTAGACTAGACAAAGGATGCTAAACTGCAGTTTCATGCCTTAATGAAAACTGCTGCGATCCAGGATAAGCAGTTGCACACAGGTTTTGTCAGCTCATCCTGAAACGAGGTAGTTCCAGCCAAGCTTTGAGCATATAAGGTAATGTTTTTAAAAAGTGCCCAAATACCTGATAAACAGTTGGAGCAATCCAGTTGTTGTGTCTGCAGATGCAAACTATTTCAGCCACTTCCCACGATGCATAGTTTGACAGGCCAAACTCCTTGAATTTTCCCTGAGGGCAACATGTTAACATTAAATTATAGTTTAATAAAATATTGTCAAGTAAGTAGACAGTATGTCAACATGGTAGGTACAATATAATCAATTGATTTTATAATTTATGGAGAAATACATAGTTATATTTTTGGTGTGTTGTGTTAAAGGAAAGGTTTCAGCAACATGTTTGGAGTTATAACTCATAGAAAATAAGCCCTCTGGTCTTTGTACCTCTTTGTGGAGTTCATCGCAGGCCCTAAGGGTGTCCTGGATGGGGTTGTGGTGGTCAGGGGCATGGAGGTAGAAAAGGTCCACACAATCGGTCCGAAGCCTCTGAAGGGAGGTTTCCAGCTGAGAGCGCACACTCTCTGGCTTCAGTGTCTTCCCATCCCAGGGGTTGGCCTTGGTAGCTAAACTTACTGTCACACGGAAACAACGAATTTAAAGTAATGTATACATCATACATGCACATTTTGCTGGAACAAACCTAAAATTAAAAACAGCCAGAATAATGTAAGTATATTTTCTGATTTAAAGGCTGACAAGCTTGAATTCTGAAATGACTCTTGATATTAGGCTTTTAAGAGTCTGGACTTGTAAATGTCAATATTGTCCAAGGTAATCATCTCAAAAAGAAGAGATCCTGTGAAGGGATCCATTCAGCCTACATCTAGGCCTCTGCTGACCTGTCACCATTCTCCTTTTAGTCTGTCTCTTGTGAGTGCCCCTACTTTATATAGTGTTTAAATGTTAATAGCTGGCACAGATTTTGATCAAGACAAAACCTACTAAATCTTTGTAACTTCTGAATCCACATTATTTTGGTTTAGCTTTGTATACAAACAGTCTTGCTTTTATTTTGTCTAACATACTTTTATTATGGAGTTTGTGGTGTGTGTGTGTGTGTATATTTCTGTATGTGTCCTGTTTTTGTTGTTGTTTTGTGCTGTTTCGGTCATTGTGTGTATGTTTAATATTGAACTGGGACTGCAGATGAAAAGGAGCTGTTCAAGCTTACTCAAAACGGTGACATTTATGTTTAATACTGTACGTTACAAATAAATAAATAAACAGTCCCTAAAACGTTGTATCACGTTAAAAAGTAATCGTAACACTGCCCGGTGCTGGTTGACGGTACCCACAAGTCAACGCTGTGGCTTAGTCGACTTCAGAAACCCAGTTGAAGTTAGCACAGACCCAGAGGATGCAGTATTGTTCCTCACTACGAATGGGTGCTTTTGATATACCTGTTTTGGGAAGATTCATGCCACCTATGACCGTCTCCGACTTCCCATCCGCGTACATGAAGGCTGTGTCCACCTTGTTGTGTCCCCTGTCCAGGAAAGCCTTCACCATCTCCAGGCTCTGCTCGGCGTCAGCTCGTCCACCGAACGCCATAGTTCCCAGTAAGGAAACCGGTCGTTTAGCTGCTTGAGACGACATGTTTCGACGAGCCACAAACCTCGGTAAATGTGTGAGCACGTCTCTGATAATGCGACTCTGTCGGAGTGTGCACAGACCTCCTGTTATTGCCCACTGCATGCTAAAGTACAGCGACGAGCATGCGTAGGGCAAAGGTCGGTTGGGAAGTGGTAGTTAGGGAGCGTCGTAAAGTTACTCAGACGGTTTAAAACGGAACATGTGCTAAAATAGTTATTTGACATATAAGCTTTTTGGCTTGAGACAGTGCAAAGTTCGCTTTCTGTGACCACTTCCTGTTGTTTTGGACATGTAGGGTTATCTACGTTAATATTTGTTCAAGCCTTTCAGTTGCATCATCTGTCAAGCACTTGTTATAATAGATGTAGCATGTTGTTCTTATTTCTAAACGCAAGGTGTCAGCAAATCACCATCCATTTTACAAAGAAGCTCACTGGGTTTCTCCTGAATGTGCAGTCTTGATACTCTGTAGTTATGATTAGCTAATGCTGTAAGGTAACTAAAAAAAAAGTTATTTATTAGGACATTGATACAACAATGGCATAAACATTCAAATTGATACTATTTTAAGTGCATCCTAACTCAGAAGCCAACAAGTGTTTCTGCAGTGGAATGATACCATATCAAAGGTTTACATCAAGTTAGTTTGATCATTTGATTAAACACACATTTGTTGAAGAATATGCACCATGTAACCATAATATCGACTAAAATATTAAAATATAAGATTTTGACTCAGGGCCCCTGTATCAGACAGAAGCTCAGTTAGATTGGGTAAAAATACAGGATCCACCTATTAATGAATTTCTGTTTACATTGTGTGTTAATTGGGCTTTTAACCTGACAAATTCATCAAATTAACACAATGTATTTGTCACACAAACAGTCTTTGGGATTTCCTACAATTACATTTGGGCAACTAAAGCTATTTGGTGATGATTATGAAAAGGTTTCCTTTGTGATTAAAGGAAAGCCTGCTAACATTTTGGAGTTAAAGCCATCATGCCACTAGAAATAGTTGTTCCGGCACCTCAAAGAGGGTACAAGGCTGGATTATCATCCAGGCAAAGTGGGCAACTCCCCTGATTTGTTATGTCAAAAGGTTTTGTTATTTTCATTAATTGCACATTTGTTTGGGGTGTTGAACCAGTGAAGTACACTGTCAACTGAAATATTATGACATTTTGAGAGCCATATCTCAAAAGCAAGTTTTAAGCCCTTAGTTTTTGTTATTCCACAATTATGTTTATTTGTGTCATATTATCTGTCAAAGGGGTCATATGCAAAAATAAACATGTTGCCTTTTTTGGTATATTGTACCAGAGTCAGTGTGAAGCTTATTTTATTTTTGCTTAATGCTTGGTCTCTGGGCCAAGGTGTGGTGCAAATGGGGGCCCAACATCATATTTTTGCCCCGGGGCTTTCAAACTGTTAAATCCGGCCATGGATGGACCATGTGTTGTTGTCTCCACCGTGAGCTGATGTTTCGGGCCCAGAAATAAACAAACACATTAATTTGATTATCATAAGACTTGCTTATTTTGCTGCAGTTTTTTGGGGAATGTCTCCTTCGGCCCCCCATTTTAGCGATGCATATCTTCTATGAACTCTGACAAGTCTGAGAGCCCCTGATCTAATTAAAACAACATGCTTTATAGCTTGTACCCTCGGAGGTTGCATGGACAGCGTTGACCCGGTACTCCTTTGGGGTCGTGAACACACATGCGCGCAATGAAAGCTTTGTTTGGAGAGCAGCAGTAGTCAGTCCTGGCAGCTGACCCTTTGACCACACCATCATCTGTTTGCCCTGTAGAGTGACCACTAGCTGCTCCATGAGGGGGGGGGGGGGGGGGGC
>JAVQJL010042488.1:0-21646 GCA_036024295.1 Nannoperca obscura
ACAGCCCCCCCCCCCATTAAATAAAGCCCCAGTTTTCTCATCCCTACGACCTACCCCTCCCTCCAAATCAACGCCGTCCCCCTCAGACCTCCCAACACAAAGCCCTCAGAGCAAACCCAGCACAGAAATCATAGCACACCATTCAATCATTGTTTTTTCGCCTCTCTCACCCCTTTTATGGTCCCACTAAAGGTTTTAGCCGGGCAGAGAAGGAGGGCTGTCACTGAGGAAACCTTAGCCCATTGATGAAGTGACAGGAGCTGCCAGAATATGATCCTAATCCTGTTTCCAGCATTCTTTTAGCCCGCTGGCATCGCAATTCCTCCACACATTCTCTGAGCTGTCAACTAGGAAAATCCCTCTAATAGCGCATTGCCCAGATACACATCAAAGAGCTCCTGGAAACCTTCAGCGGCTTAGCTGCCATAGACACACTCACACACACACACACACACACACTCACTCACTTTCTCTCTCTCTCTCTCTCTCTCTCTCTCTCTCTCGCACACACACATGCAAACACACAAACACAATATTCCCATTAATTTACACCCATATGATCTTCACGAACTCACAAAACCCAGACATTCATGACAAATTGACCAAGTATTGAAAGTGTCAATCCCCAAGGGTGTTTGTAAGAATTGTCTTTGCAGCCCCAAAATAATTATTTGGCACTGTAACCTGCCCCATCCTGAACCACCCACCCCTCTCACCTTCCTTTTTAAAGTTAGACAGTGACATAATCTTTACGGTCATGAAGCGAAGAAGCGGGAAAGGACCAGGAAAAAACAGGTGTCTGAACTTTGCTGACTCCAGGAACCCTTTCAGTCCTATTTTATCTAATTCTATTCTTACTTAATCCATCGATATCCCAACTAAAGGTAATCTTCTTATGGCAAAGCATTCTGTTTCGGTGCAGCCAAACCTCGGCTGACAGGGTGGGGGAAGAGGGGAGCAGAGAGAGAGAGAGAGAGTGAAGGGTAGGTGGGTGGGTGGTGGATTGGAGACTCTTTAGAGCCTGACACTTTGCTTCAGTCATTTCATTTAGGATTAGTTATTCTGCGCTGGGTGAACAAGTGGCAGGTTCTCCCCTATGTGGTGTGTAAACCTCATCATCGAAGACGGTAGACCTCCTGTGTCTAAATTATTTACGGTTCATCAAGGTGTCTTCAGTAGAACATATTAACCCAACTTAATTTTTTACCATAAAGGGTTGAAGGTAATGCGTGTGGAAATCAGAACTGTTTATTAAGATTCCGTTTTCTGTCAGTCCCTCACAGCGCTGTCAGCCATCCAGAGAGGAGCTGGATTCGGCACACCCTAAACTTATCCCTCTCTTGTTACCAACTTCCTCTCACTCAAAAAACTTTGATAAAAGGTTTTTGGGTGTTTTTTGAAGACGTCTATGCGAGTGCACCACTCTGTGTACGTGTTTGCATGTTGTCTGGATGTCCTGCTATGTGATTATTCCTGGTTTATAATCTAGACAGTAAAGATTCAGAAATCCACAAAACCTTTTAAAAATACAAAACTGCCCTTAAAGAAAATTGTATTTTTTGATGACATTCATACAGAGTGTGTATATTCTCTCCATTCAACCTCACATATCTAAATGTAAGAATTTGCTACAAGAAAGGTTGCCTTTTGTCTTTTCTTACATATTTAGTAACAGGTGTAATTTTTATTAAATCTCCCTTTTTGCTTTGGAAAATAGCAAAATGAGGCAATGTGAGTCAGTAACATCAAATACTTTCATCTCATATTCAAACCCACAACACTGAGAAGTCATTCTTATGTGATTTATTCCTTTGCATTAAACAGATAAATTACTCACATTTTAAACAATTGGGAAATACATGTCTTGAATCTACAGTGATATAATACATAAAAAATGGGCCTGTGCGTCTTTCTGCTGAAGCTCAGAAAAAGTGATGATCTGTTGAGTTCAGTCTGAGTGAACAAACATATATGTCGGCTGGGTTCATATTTATTTGTCACTGTGCCTCCTCCTCAGATTCTCCCCTTATTTAATTTCTGTTGTAGGTCCTTTGCTTTAAGCCACAATTGAGAAATAAATTGAACATTTCCGCTCAAATCCTTCACACAAAAGGAGACATGGAGTTACTCTTTAGCCAGGCAGATGGAGGCGAACACTGAGGGATATTTACAACTCTCAATGGATTCTTGCAGGCTGAGCTGAGTGCTGTAACTTTAAAGGAGAGTCATGTGTCATCTACAAAAAAACACAGTTGGCCGGGGGATTATATTGAGTGATCTGAGCTTTGCTTCAGATATGAGATATGATGCGACTTCATTCTGTGTCTTGCAGCGGTAAGCCATGCTTCAGAGGGGTGCATGCATGCATAGTTCATGTACAGGGGTTGAATTATAGAATATTTTAATATCTCATATGTCTTGGAATGAGACTGACAGCTATGAAGTTTCAAGACGTTCTGCCCTGACTTAGACTTAGAGCAGTTAACATCAGTAGAGTTGGCTCATGTTGACCAGGAGGAGTTGAATACAAGCAAGATCCACAGGTAAAACGTGCTGTTCAGTCACAGGTGCTACAGTCCAGGTGGGATTTATTTTATTAATAAATCCACTGAGTTCTTGTTATAAACTTATTTTCTATTACGTCTATCCAGCAGAGATGTTCTTCATGTTCTGGTGTACTCCCAGCGATGAGCTGCATGCCCATGTGATAATGATGATGATGATGATGATGAGGTGAAGGGGAATGTGTGTGTCGACAACCAAGGGCCCCAAACTGGTGAAGGGTGCCTAAAGTGCCTTCTCTTAAACACATTTTCTGGTCATCACGTGTGCCTAAAGAATACGTTGTTTCTAGTATTTGTTATACTGCTCTGGTTTTGAAATTAGGTTTATTTGAAATCTAGAAAACTGCAAACAAAACATTCTCAGTAGCTGTTCATTAAAATTATATGAAACGAGCACAAATTATGAAATCTGAAATTATGGTTCTAGAAATGATGGCAGCCAAAAATAATTTTTTGCAGTCTAAATTTTGGTTGGATACACATAGTTGCCGAAAGTGGCGAGGTCGAAAGGAAAGTTAAGGGGGGGCCCAGAGTCTCCTCCTGTGGATTCTTAGGTACGGCCCTGACTTGAGGGCGAACACGTAGACTGAGAAACTCAAGCTTCAGTTGGGCAGCGTGTCCAGTCCCAGCGAGGCCGCATGCTGCTTGGCCCTCAGGCGGAGGTTCTCGATGCTGGTTGTCTTGCTGTTGAGGCTTCCAGGGAGGCTGCCTGGTGCCGCCTGCAGCAGCGGGCTGTTCCACACCTGTTGGGCCTGCGACAGGGTCTGGTAGTAGGACTGGCAGGGCAGTGAGCTCAGCGGGGACGGCATGTTGACGTTCATGCCCAGATAGGGCAGAGAGGACGGCGTGCTCATGTCAAAGGACGGGTAGTGCACCAGGTTGTTGGTGGCAGCCATGTGCTGCCGAAACTGCTCCTGCAGCCGGAAGAGGCTGAGAGGAGACGAAGCGTAGGAGTTGCTTTGGGCCAAACCGCTAGTCGCGCTGCTGGAGGATGGCAAGTTGGGGGAGCACAAGGGAGAGTCTGAGAGATGGGAAGAGAGGAGGAGAACCTTAGTATGCTCCCAAAAATTCCTGTTGTTTAGCATTTAGATACCACCAGTAAAAATATCTTCTACGTGACTGCTTAGATTCTAAACTATGACAGATAATCAGGGACTGGAAAAGGAAATGTAGTTGCATTCATCAGACAGAAATATTTTTACCTGATATGGGGCTCAGCCGTTTGCAGGATGGGGAGCTGCTCCCCGGCTGCACCCCCCCCTCCCCGTGCGTCTCCTCCCTCATCTTCCCCCTCGTCTCCCCTCTCATTTCGTCCTCTCGGTCAGCATTATCTTCTGCTGCTGACTCGCTGTCCGATGGCTCGGGGGAGGTGACGTTGACTTCCACACTCATCTCTCCGGGCTGGGCCTGCGCAGCTACAGTCCTCTCTGTCTCTGAGTGACAGGACGAAGAGGAGGAGGGAGGGGGAGGGGTGCGGACCCCGGCAACCGTGGTGTTGGTGTTGGTGAGGTCGGCCTTGGAGTCCTCCGTAGAGCCCTCTGCGTCTCCGGACGCCTCCTTCTGTTTCTGGAGCTGCTCCTTCTGCAGGCTGCGCTGCTTCTTCCGAAACTTGGCCCGGCGGTTCTTGAACCAGACCTGGCAGATGGACAGATGAGTGCTTGGGTCAAGGACCAAAAGTAACTTAACAGTGGACATCTTTAAGCCACCGCATATGACTTGTCTTCACATTGTGCAGCACCTTGCCTGTCCATTATCACTTTTAATGACGCAAGATTTGTAGGATAAATGTATTCGGAGGGGTTTTACCTGAACGCGTGCCTCGGGTAGGTTGGTGCACATGGCCAGACGTTCACGCATCACCACATCAGGGTAGTGGGTCTTCTGGAAAGTTTTCTCCAGGGCCTCCAGCTGCTGCGCCGTGAAGGCTGTCCGACTGCGCCGCTGCTTTCGGTGTTGGGAGCCATACCGAGCCTCAAGGATAATGTCTTGAAATGTGCAGCCGTTGAGAAACAAGAAGCACGACCAGTTTAATTGAAGGACGGGTCAGAGCACCCAGAGATCAGTACACATTGAATTCGTGTTCATGCACATTTGGAACAATCATTTGCCGCTTGTAAAAGATGGAAATCTTGAAAGACATTGGATGAAAGTGAAACGACGAGAACAACAATAAAATGAGCAACTGATTCTTACCAGCCAGTCTCTCTGCCAGAGTGAGGGCATGCACCGAGGGCCTGTAGTCAGGTGCGTGCTGGGCCTGTTGCGCCGCCTGCTGGTGAAGGTTGTACATGGCGCTCAGTGAATTCATGGCGTGGAGAGAGTATCCGTTCACCCCGTAGTGCTGCATGGTCGGCGAGCTGTCTGCAGAGAGGAGGACAAGCTGCTGTCAGTCAGGCCTCTTCACTAAACAAAACACTATTTTTTCTAGTTGTTTTAATTAATTAAGTAATTTATACTTTATTATAGTGTTTGCTGTAGCCTGACTAATTGAAATGGCAACAGGTACAAGCATTAAAGAGCTCGCTGCTGGGGAAAACGATTCCTTCATTTTAATAAAAGAATAATTGAGCGGATTACTAAGAGTGACTGTTAATGATTTCAAAGAGATGAAGAACTAAGCCGAGAGCGTTTATGTGTTATTAGATCCATCGATTACATTTAAGCAAGACGAAACGGAGAATTTTCAGTAAACATTGTTCTTTTTTCCCACGCGGGATTTACCTACATCAGCGACTTTAAAACGGAACCGTTCAGAAAAAATAAAATACCTTGTTTTGAAACTTTTGATATTCACTAATCTTTATAGCTTTCAGAATTAAATCCAACACGCCACTGAATCATTTTACAACAAATTTTGTTTTACTATATGATGATAGTGAACATTTATCACTTCCACTCAGCAATTAAAAATACGAGGTTTATTTTCCATTTTATTTTCTCAAAATTAAATGTAGCACAGGCCTACTACAACAGTTAAAAAGTACAATGTTTTTGTAGTAATGTGCTAAACTACTTTTGTTGCATTATGTCACTATTTTTGGCCTTTTAATTGTAGTTATTTTTATTTTAAAATTAGGAAACATTAAATCCGTGATGATAATAGTCTGATAGTAGTTTAATGTGCTCAGAGTGGTCCACAATTGTGACATGTAAATGTACAAGAATAAAAGTCCCCTACCATCATATCAGAGCAATCAGAATAATAACAGTAATAATAATTATAATTGATAAATTATTCATGGTTAAAGAAAGAAAGGTGGGCTCCTGATCATTTCCTCGGCCACACGGAACAAAATAGACCATTGAAATGGCCACGTTGCTGTCTTATTCCACCATCTTTTATCACATTACATTCTCAATCTGAAGAGGTTTTAATTGAAAACATTTATTGTGTGCGCTCTGGGCTGGACTGACAGCAGGTGCGACAGAATATTTACTTTGCTGCATGAGAGTTTGACTCGAGTGGGGGGGCCGGTTATTTCAATCTGTGGCGGGTCCCAGGTCAGTTTCAGGCGCCCGGAGGCTGACAGAGATGTGTGACAGGTCCACAGTGAAATATGCACGTCTAATGTGGGTGAAAATAGGTTCCAACTATACGAGGCTATTCATTTATCACCAGGCCTGACACGTGAGAGATGGCCAGCCTGTGTGTGTGTGTGTGTGTGTGTGTGTGTGTGTGTGTGTGTGTGTGTATATGTGTGATCAAAACGTGTGATTAATACAATAACATTTTTTTTTCAAGTGACTATTTCATTGCATTATTTTACTAAACCAGCATCTGGTTGGATTCGTGTAATCTCTAAGATTTTTTATTTTTTTTTTAATCTGAAGCTTAAAAATTGAACATAACGCTCTTCTTTCAGGACAATGTCACATCGCCTCGGGCTCTGATTTAAACCTAATTATGCTAATTGCCGTGGATTTATGAGTTATAGGCTGCAGCATTTGCTAAAGATTGCCTCGGGGCCGGAGCTGTGTATGCAGGGCGTCAGTTCAGCAGCATTAAGAAACTTAAACGACACGAGGAATGAATGGGGACAATTAACCTAAAGTCAATTAACAACCTGTAATTTTAAACATAAAGAACACATTTTTATTAAACCGTTTATATGTAGGCTATTTGTCACGAAACTCCGTGTAATTTACAGCCTTGTAACTGAGTGTTAACTGAAAACCCCCGAACAGTTGGACTACTTTTAGTCGATGAACTTGAGCAACATGCGCTCGCGTGGTGAAGCTGCTGTTTCGAGCTCGGGTCGCGGACTTTTTGAAACAGATTTTGTCTTCGTGGAGTTTGGGAGACAACATTACGCGTCGATAGCACGGCGTTTTCAAGTTAAAAATGTTACAGTTTCAAAGTAAGGCACCTTGTTTGGCTACAGAACGATCATTGCGCAGTGCTCCAACTTCGGCTCAGCACACGTCTTACCTCTCTCCGTTCTGCGTATCCGAAGCGAAATATCTCCACCAGCGGCCGAGTATTTTCCTTTCAAAGCTGCTTCTCTAAAATCCGCAGGCGGCTGTTCACGTGTTTCATTTCATCTGCTTTTCCAGTCACTGTGATATCCTGAGAATGTCCCGGTCGCTCTGCTCCGTCCTCCGGCTCGCCTCTCTGTGGATGTGGGAGGATGCTGAGCTGCCATCTATCGGCCTTTAAAGCGCTGCGGGGGGGGGGTCACCGGGGCGCTCAGACGCTCCTGCTCTGTGCCAATCACGTCGCTTTCCTCCTCCTCCTCCACCACCGGAGCCCCTCCGCCCTCCTCTTTCACAGCACTTCACTTCGTAGAGGATTTTTCTGAATCCGAGGTAACGACTTTTCTGCTGCAGCTCTTGTTGTTTAGGAAGAAATTTGTATTTTTAAAAATATTTGTGTGTAAGGATTTGTCTGCCAAAAATGACAATTAAGGAGAAGCTTCACCTAAATAGCAAATCATCCTACTACTTTAAAACTGATTTGAATAAATCTCAACATGACAAGAAGTATTTTAAGGCATTCCCAATTATGTAACAGTCTTGGCCTTAATTGTTATGTCTTTGGTGTGTTTAATATGGAGGGTTTACCTGAAAAAGGTTTGCTCAATAGGAGCTAAAGCCAAGGTTAATGAGCAGCCTGCATATATGTTGTTCTTTCTTCTTCTTCTTCTTTTTTATTTTTATTTTTTACATATTTATATACTTTTTAAAAACAAATATTTAACTTAAACACGTTAATACAGTTACCTTATTTTAACCACAGTAGTTTTAAATTGCGTTGACCACATTGATAATATTATAGGGTGGCTAACTAACACTGGTAGGTTATAAGTGAACACTTTTCGGAGTGATTTTAGGCCTAAACAACCATTTCAAGTAAATAATCGGAGTCTTCGGCAGATTTTAAGAATTGTGAGCGTTTTAAAAGAAAACTCCAACTCATTAAATGCTTGAATTTCGCCGAAAAAAATTCTCTATAACACAGGTCACATTAATTAAATTATATGCAAATGGTGAGTGATGGCCTGTACTGCGGTGACTTGCGGGTTAATTCCGTGCTTTAATGTTCTTTTCCTCCTGCCTCGGTGTGGCTGAATGTTTGCTGGGAATGCAGTTGAGATGGAGAGATGCAGGCTGGTCTCCTCTGCTGCCTCCAGCAGCTCCCCGGCCCCGAGGGATTTAGGTTAGGATTGGGTAGACAAGACGCCATTTCACCCTCCAAAAAAATGTCTTAAAATGACTGCTGGTAAGAGGATTAAAACAATAATGCCCCTCTCTTCTTCAAGGTTTTTAGAAAAGATTTCTTCTCCCGAAGAAAAACCGTTTAGGCTGGAATTAAGGGCAGCGAAAAGTAGCCTTTTAATGTAAAGCTTGCATATTTTGTGGAATTTCCTCCGAGAGAGTGAGAGAAAAGAGGAAGGTGGGGCGGCGGTGAGGGTTAAACTCCTAAACTCAGTTTGATCTTTGGCCACATTCATTTGCAGAGCTCTAGACTCCTGACAACAGCCTGCGTGAGAATAAAACGTGATACTCTTATACCTCAGCGCGTTCACCCAAAGTTCACTTTCTACTGTGCAAGTATTGTCCTCGCTCTTATTATTCTGTTTTAATTGTGTCTCTTATGCAACAGGGAAAATAGAAAATATGAAAGCAACCAAATAAAATGAAAGAGTTTACTGGACGTTTTTAAGCAACAAGTGGTTATCAGTGCGTACATTTACTTAAAAATAGGAGATAGCGAATTCTAACGATCTAAAAAAAATATAATATTTTTCTAATGTTAGTATTTTAATTCCGACCTTGTGTTTTCTTCTTTTCTTTTTTTTCTTTGTTTGTCTGTGTAGCATTTGGGCCTGGAGTAGAAAAAATCGGATTAACTTGTGAACCGATGGAAATAGGAACTTAAACTGGAGATAAATCTGGCCAGTGTCTCTTTGTGGGAACCGTTTCTAAAGCAATTAAAGCGAGAAGGAATTCCTCTCAGCTGCTCTTCCTCAAATCAGCTTCTTCTTCTTTCTTTCTTTTTTTTTATTTTTTTTTTACGGACCTTAATGCGGGCTAATGTCCAGCATGGCTGAGGGCTTTAATGCAAGTGTCAAAAGGGCCTGCTATTAGAGTGATATTAGGCCAGTGGAGCAGCAGCCCCTCCTGACCCTGCAGGGATGGAGCGGACAGCAAACTCACACTGACTCAGTTTACACAGTGAATACAATGGAAACATTTTGGACATAAAACATTTTAATAACAAATTCTTAACATAGTTAAGTCAAACTGGTGTATGAGGACTTAGACTAATAACCAAAAGGCATAAGTTTAAAGTTTTCTAAAAGTATTCAGAATAGTTTACCTGGAGATGTGAAGCCTCATAGGTTATTTCACATTTGCTATGTGTGATCCACATGAACTACAAAGTAAGTAAAAATAATGACATTTCTAAATATATTTTTCTTGACTAGGTTTTGTTTATTCAGCTCTTAAAAGCCGAACAATAGAAATGTGATCTTCTACATTTATCTGGATACATTTAGTTGAAATCTAAGTGGATTGCTGATGTTGCGGGATGTTAATCTAATTTCTTTCAGTGGCTGCAACTAAACTGAACTGCAAATTATTTTCTCGAGTAATTGTTTGATCTCTAAAATGTCAGAAAATATTGAAAAATATGCACCAACATTTTGCAGAGCTCCTGGTCACATCAATAAAAATCTAATTTTGCCAGACCAACCCAAAGATAATCAATTTGCAATGTTCTAAAACACAGAAAAGCAAAAAATTACTTAAACCATTAATTGATTATCATTCGTGAAAGTTTAGAAAAAAATGTTATCAATCGATGAATTGACTAATCATTGTTGTTTTTCTGGCTTTAAAAGACACAGCAGTTCCAGATGATTTATTTTGCAGAACATTATTGGTAGTTTGGAGGCCTGATGAGTATCCTGAATGCAGGCTGTAGTTTACCCATCTGTTTACCGTTTTCACACCACTTCTCATCCTGAACACCTTCCGCATCTCGTCACTGCTCGCTCCAGGCTAACTTTCTAAACCCCAAATTCATCTCAGATTTCTGTGGATTTCATTGGCGCACTCATTGTTCTCTGCACTCTGGCTGCATTCAAGCTTTATCATGTTAAAGCCTCGCCTCAAATCTGAGTTATCGTCTTTGCTCTCAATCATCCTCCCCTCTGCTTTCTGAATATCAAAACTTCATCCCTGCATCAGGACTTTGCAGCCTGAATCAAAGCTCAGCTGAGGAAGCTGCAGCGATTTATAAATCATGTTCAGTTTTTAATCAGGTTTATAACGCATGAACGTTTGTAATTTTACCCCTGAAATGGCTCCCTATATTTCCAAGTGGCATTTTACATCAAATCGAGGAAAAAGTTGATGCCTTCAGCCTTCAGAGCCCATTAACTTTTATCATTAGGTTTTCTTTAACTTCATGAATATATTAGGTTTCATTCCAGCTGCTGTGGTCTGCACATGCTCTTAGTCAAGGTTAGCTTGTGCTCATTTGGGTGAAATTAATCATTTTGATGTATGGTTTAGAATTGACTGCTTCCTTGGGACTTGTGTGACTGGAGTAACAAAGCAACTTGCCATTAGCAATCCTCCGGCTGTGTATTAGCTGGGCATTCGCCTTTAAGGCTTTCCTCATTGGTGTTGATACTTGATTTAAACGGACACGTCTCTGGCTCTACGGCCTCTTTTTTTCTGTACTCAGATATCAGTTATAATGACAAGATCACAAAGTCTCTTATTCACATCTAATTGTTCACTCCTCTAAATCCCACATTCATTTGGTTGACATCTATTAAAACACCAAAGTTACAAGCTCAACTTTGTCTGTCTGCAGTTTGCTGCTGGTCAGATAGCATACAGTGGGTTCATCAGTGCTTTTTGTTGCAGAAAACAATGCCAATGAGACCAGTGAGATTGAACCGATGCCCTTACGTTGCTGGCTGGAAAACCACAACAATCAGCTGAAAGATGCCACAAGCACTCTGTATAGCTGGGGGGAAACTGCAGTCGGGGGGGGGGGATTCTCTGTGTATTCTTCATTACAAGTGACTGATTGTAGTGTATTGATTAGTTTAGCTTTAGAAGAGCACTCCAACGATTTAGCATTGCACCCCTATAACATTGCCAGACTCACAATGGACAGAAAATCAAAAGTGATGCTGCAGAACCAGAGAGAACATCTTTTTTATTCCATGTTTTTTTCTTCCATGTCAAAACCTGTGGCCTACATCACCCACAATGCAACCCACCTGCCAACAGTTCAGTAGTGGAGATGCAAGTAGGGGCCAGTGTAGCCTCAGGCAGAGGTTTGGTATGCTCACTTCTCTCCAACTTCACACCCCCAGATTTTCATTTTCAAACTTGTAGTCTTCAGCTCTAATCGACGTTGCCTCGAGTGACATCACTTGAGGACATTAGTCTTAATGCAACTCCCTCCGGAGCCATAAAAGGCTCTATATCAGTTTTTGTTCACATGAGCAGTAGTACTCCCCAATACCTGTAAACAGACTTTGATGTGTACAATCTGTAAAGTTCCCCTTTAAAACTTTTCTTATTAAGCACTTTGGTAGAAAATGGTGTTCAAAGGATATAATAATTGGAACAGAGACCCAGTAATTCCCCATATGTGAGGCTGACCACAAGTTGTTCACTTTCACTATTGTTTATCCTTGTATGATCCTGTAGACACAGCACACCATGTTGCAGCCAGGGTCGCTCCTCTGAACGGTTTCTGTGGCAGACTTGACATATCGAGGTTGGCAGGTTTGTTTCCTCCCTCTTTCTCAGAGCCGGTCTTTGGTTGTGCCCCTCAGGCTGCGGCCCAGCACAAGGGTTCCTATTGTCAGGGCCTAATCCAGGGGCTACACAGCTTTAGCAACATGGTGGGATAAAAGCCCATCAAACCACTACTTTATGGGTGCAAATCTTTCCTAATCCCTCGCTTTATCTAAACAAAAGGAGAGAAACAAGAGGATAGAAAGAAATTGTGCAGACACAGGGCAAGACTGGGAGCTAAGATGCAAAGAAGTAGTTTCACTGGAGAAGCTAACCATTTTTGACAGCCTTTCACTAAAGGATTGACAAAAAACGGACACCGGGATTCCAAAAAGGGCCGTACAGGGTCTTTTTTCTTTTCTAAAGTTAAGCTTTAAGATCCTTAGAGGGATATGTTGAAATTAGTGAGATTCAATTCAAAAACCTTACTATTAAGAGGACTTGGCAGGGAGCACCTGTCAGTTCTGGACGCTATAAAAATATTGCTCTTGGTTTACGCAGTTGATGTAAACAAGCGACAACCGTGTGATCTTGAACCTATTCTTTGCTCTTTTCTTAGACAGGGAAAAGGGAGTATGGGAATTTCTCTTTCTCGCCTCACACACTGCTTAGACAATGTGCTCCATCTGGGGGACCCCGACCTATGTGTCCAAACCACATTTACTTTTAAGAAGACTCAAGTCAGCAAGAAACCATTACATTTCGTGTGTGGGAATTCTTCAAAAGACACTGAATGACAGCTACAAATTAGGCCTTTTATTCTAAGTCTGTTTCTGAGACTCTGAAAGCTACAGTTCATCTGTGACACCATTGTTTGAATACACCCCTTGTAAATTAGAGAACCCTGTAACTCACATGTGCAATGTGTGTGTATGTGTTTCCGGGACAAATCCCCTGACCCCATTTCATGTCTGCTGCCAATTCCAATTTCTATCTTTGCTCTGTGGCAACTCGCTTCTAGTCCCAAGTGTCACATCTGCAAATGACTCTGAGTTAGAGGCTCCATTTTCTGCCACAGTCCAAATGCTCCACAAGAGGACCATTTGGAGCCGGGTGGTCAAAGAGCCGAGCAGAGATTGAGAACAAGCCAGTTTGTTCTGGCTCTATGTACATAAACCACCACAGCCTGGGGGCTTTCAGCGTCTCGCTCGCCCTCTCAGGTATATGGACAGAAACATGGGGGCATACATAATTCACCACCTGACAGTAAATGCGCTGTCCTCATCCACACACAACAAAGTTCAGGTTTTTGAAACTGAATATACATGACAGAGCACAAACTGATTTGATTAGAATTACATTTTTTATATTTGTTTGACAGCACGCCCCCTGCCGGCCTGTGTTGATGCCCCCTGAATGGGCGTAATTAAGAGATAATAGGCTGGGGATGCTCGTCAGGGACAGAGTGATTAGTGATTCATTACATGAGCTTAGAACGAGGAAGAAGAGCGGAGGGAAGTGGTTGGGTTTTGGTGGGGGGCTTACTGGAACAGCCTGACAAATTGCCAATGGATTTATCCAGGGTAATTAACTATCACCCAGGGAAAGGGCTGGGACTGGGACTATCAGTAACCTACAGTAGAGTCAACACTCTTATCCTCTGTTGATGGCTCCAAGTTATTTTAATGTTGCGTGTTGTGTGTCTTCAGAAAATAAAAACAATACACAAATTATGAGCTGTAAAAAAACAACTTTAATATAAATATTTTTACTACTAAGCCGCGGTGCTACATGCTAATTAGAAATAGAATTTAGGACTCCCTCGCACTTCTTTGCATTCTGTTATTAATGTTGACTACAACCACCAACTGGTGAGCTTTTTGATAGCACAGTCTCTGTGCTAAGCTAAGCTAAGCTAACCAGCTGCTGGCAACATAATATGGGTATCAATCTTCTCCTTTAGCTTTCTGCAAAAGAAAGAGAGTAAGAGTCCCAACATGTTGCTTTAGGTATTTGTACTGGTTTGGTTTCCATCTGAGAAAGAAAACAATAAGAACAACATTTTTTATAAATCTTTCATAGAAGGTTTTGTTGTCAGACAAATAGCTCTTCAAAGTTGTAGCTGCAATGCATTCTGTTCTATCATCTGTCAGTGGATAAATTGTACAATGGATTGACTTCAGTGCAAAATGGCAGTTAAGGAAACCCTTGATCTTCAACAGGGAGACCAACACCAGAGCCCAGTACTTGCCACTAATATTTTACATGAAATCTTATTTGAAATATGCTCTGCTGCAGTCACCATTTTGTCTTTTACAACTGATTGTGCTTTGGGCTACGAAGGGGTAAACAGTAGCAAACAAAAACTAGTAAACACAATAAAGTAACAAGAGTCTAAGGAATTTAGTATTAAGAAGTATTAAACAGTGAAATTCAGCAGTATTCCCCTTTAAGAATCGTCGCATGGCCCACACAAATGGCTTCCATTCACCTATTTGACTGTCATTATCCTATAAAGTAGGGAAGTCTAT
This sequence comes from Nannoperca obscura, assembly GCA_036024295.1. Classification (NCBI taxonomy): domain Eukaryota; kingdom Metazoa; phylum Chordata; class Actinopteri; order Centrarchiformes; family Percichthyidae; genus Nannoperca; species Nannoperca obscura. Next base: position 14,306 of record JAVQJL010042488.1, read on the forward strand.
ATTCCCATCTTCATAGTCCTTACAAAGCCAGCCTCCCATCCAGGAGTAATCCTCTCTGGTCCATATCAGCCTCACAAAGCAGCGCACACTTACATGGAGAAGTTGATTTTCTCTGTCTGTTTTATCTGATTTGGAAGCACTTAGAAACAGCTCTAAGTCTTTTCTCGATTAAAAGGACAGGGAAAAGACTCAGCTGGTGTGATAACGGCCCCCCCCCCCCCAACACTAGCTACCTCTCAACATCCAACATCTGGCTATTATTGTTAAATCTGCTTTAAAGCATCTGTGGGTCATCTGGATTCAAACATTTAGAGAATTGAAGCTCAGCTGTTGAGCTTAAGTCACTGTCGAGTTGCACTCCTCTTTAGTCTCTCATCAGAATAAAGGCTGCTGAACTGAAGCTCTGTTTCAAACACCTATGAAAGTGCTGCTTTCTCTGCCTAATATCTCATAAATGAGCAGCAGCAAAGTCAAACACAATTGGTCTGCAGGCGTGTGTACACATGGAGCATAAACACGCACAGAAACACAGCTGGGTCTTGGTTAATGACAGTTATGTTTCTATTTATCCATTGTCATCTCTTCATTATCTCATAAGTTGTGGGCCTGAATCTTAGTGAGAGCACAGCTCACAGAACCTGTTAAGTCAAGCTCTTACCCCGTAAGCTCTACTATACAGTGTTTTATCAAATGAGCATGGGGAGTTGATTTATTATTGTTTCATAATCTGGGGTTATGCCTTGTTCTGCAAAGAGCCTTTTTAAAAAGGCTTTGGCTGGCCATCAGGGCAGAGCCACATCAAGCTTTAACCCACTGACTGCTGCCTAAAGGGACATAACCCATTAATGACCTTTAATCAGGAGCCAGAAACTATTTGGCAAGAAGGACCAGTGGCCCAATTTGTGTGACTCATGGGTGGGACATAATTTAACTGATAATAATTTAAAATAATAAATCTACAAAATCTTAAATAGTCGAAATCTTAACATTTTGGGAAATACAAATTTTCATAAGTTACTGCACCGGACTAAGAAATAGTGCAGCACATAACCCCCGTAAAACCAGAACTTGATGTTTATGTGCTTTGCTTTTGTACAAATTAAATTATAGAGGTGTTCCCTTCAGACAAAGCCAGGCAACTTGTTTTCAGTGCTTTCAGTCTTTATGCAAAGATGAGTTATTAACTTATCTTAAAATGGAAGATGTACAGAAAATTGAATGTGTATTATTATTAAAGAAAATATTCTATCCTATTCTTATGCTGAATATTCCAGTTGCAGAAATATGTATGTGTAAAGTCTGTGTAACATTTGCTGTAACCTCAGAAACATTACACTTCTCTTAATTATTATTTGAAAATAATGGGCAGCAAAGTTGACATCATTTTTTATTGGGTTATACCTGAAGATCAGCAGGTCTGCTCCCAGCCATTTGGCTCTAATTACAGTGTGGTGGAAGCCTCTGCAGAGAATGCAAGCCAGTGTGGAAATAAGTGCTTAAGAAATGACTGTGTGAGATGCCCTGAAGGCATCGAGCTCTCTGCAGGGACACTGCGGTTGGCCATTTAACCTGGATACCTGCTCACACAGATCCCACCAATCAAGGACGAATGAAAAAGACTTGCTGAGGTAAAAGAAGTTCAGGTGAGCAGTTTGGCAGGCTAAATTACCCTCTACACCCACAAATGAGCATCTCTTTTACCACCAGAGACAGTGAGAGGTGGTGGCAATAGTGAGAGAGAGGGAGGGAGGCCTTAAGAATAAAAAGGAGTCTCGCTGGGCCCAACTAGCCATGTAAAGAGTCTGGCTTTCCTGCCTGTCAGATGGCGGCCGGCTGAAGGAACCCAGGAGTGAGAGCTGCCGTCTTCTCATTAGATAATTCCTCCAGCACACAGCAGCAGCAGGGGGGCCAGCGAGAGCCTGTGAAAACGAGCCAGTCTGTATGTATTTATCTGTTCCTAATGAGCACTGATTAGCTGCCCACCGAGCTGGAACATGGCCATGAGAAGACTAAATACTGGAGGAAAATAGCCTGATGTGAAACAATGTTTTTTTTTGTCCTCATATAAATACAGTATGTGTTGGATTAAAAATAGCTCTTTTTAAAATACTGCTCTGCAAAATGGCACAAATTTGTCACGTTTTCCCTCTAAGAAATTAATACACCACGTGTCATGCTGAGATTGACTGCGATGGTTTATGTGTGTTTTGAGTGTGTTTTCCTTGCCTCGGGGTCCTGCCGCACGCCCCCCACCCTGCAGAAGAGCCCTTTGGCAGAGATCTGACTCCACATGAATATGAATGAGGAGGTAACACACTGGGGAGAGCCAGGGAATCTGATGACAGTGCAGGAAAAGACCAGAGCATCTATGGGGATGTATGACTTCCCAGCCCTGCCACTGATATGATAAAGTGGCTGAATTTGAATATGTGTGTGTGTGCGTGTGTGGGTGTGGGTGTGCGTGTGCCTCGCCTTAGAGTGTGTCCTGTCAGATGGATATGAATAATGTATTGATAGCCAGCCCCCTGTGGTAGTCCATACAATCTCGCCTGTGTGTGTTGTGTTTAGCCTGCCCAGCTGGCAGGGTCAGAGGGGATGCACAACACATTATGTCACAGTCCCAGGAGAGGTGTGGGTGCATGTTCCCTTTTCATCATCAATCAACAGAGCAAACTGTTTAACAACAACAATGAGGCAGTTAAGAGGCCCCTCAGCTCATGCCAGAAGTGGTGATAATTACCTAAACATGAAGTTGTCACCCTTCTCCCTCCTCAGCTTCTCCCTGCATCTGCCCCCTTTTGATTGTGCGTCGAGTCAAGCGTGACTCACTCGCAACTCAGACAGACAGTAATTGGTGAAATTGATTTTTAAAAGCTTATATATTTGACCTGCGCCTTGTCCATATGGAGCATTTTCATTAAGCTTGATAAATGCTTCCTGATGCTCTCATAATCGTTTCATTTGCTTTCCTGAAAACTCTTCTTCGTCTTTGTAAAATGAATTGAAATCCTCCCCCTCCCCCAGTTGGCTGCTTTCTGTGCGTTCTGCTAAAAGGGATGGTCAAACACGCCTCCTGTCACATTGTCAGCAGGTCTGGTTGAAGAAGCCAAATGCCTCACACTGCCTGTGCTGCATGCATTTACTTACCTTTTCCGCTCTCTATGACGCGTTCGATGTGAACCAAAGTGCTTCACACAAAGCATTTGAGCCAATAGACATGGAATGAGAGTCCCAACCTAATGCCTTGTCATATATAAGCTTGCCCTGTTGGTCATTGTAAAATAGGCAATGAGTGATTTAATTGATAAAAACATTTGTAAGGTAATCAATGAGTGAAAGGATGGGCCCTCTGCCTTCACATTGGTCATTGATTATTAAGACTTCATCTGCAAAATAGGTTTGCAGCCCTTGAGAGAACAGAAAAACACATGTAATTTTCCAACTCACCACCATTCTTAAACAGTTGCTTGTGTTGCAGACCACCTTGCAAATGTCTGATATTCAGTCTAGCACATTTTTTGTTTCCATAAACTTCTGAGAGAAATATCTTGGTCTTTTTGCTAAATGCTCCACTATGCACACCAGCTAGTCTCTTTTCTCTTACTCTGTCTGCTGTTTGGTGCTGGGAGATAGTGTACAGTGGGTTTTTAGAGCTTTTTCTCTGCCTGCTGCCACTGCTGGCTGCTAAATTACACTGGAAAGTGGCAAGTGTGAACCAAAACGGAAAAGGCTGCTGAAACGCAGCACATAGCTGAGGGGAACTGCAAAGTTGGGAGACCATTCTCTCTGATTTGTGAGCCCTTTCACATTGCATGTTACTATTGTTTAAATTCTTTGTTAATATAAAAAGATTGATCTGTACAGCTGATAGAGGAAGCCAGCATTAAATATTGCATATCTGAAGGGCTTTATTTTCAAAATGTTGTGTAGGATGTGGAACAGTGCTGAAAGTGTAGTGTTTTGCATTTTATTCTTTCTATAAATATTCACCAAAACCTTTAGTGAACAAACATGGAGTTTTTAGTCTCTGCAGAAGCTACTGAGATGTGAGGCCCGCTAGCACCTTGTTTCCATGACCTCCATGACCTCCGACCTCTGGAACAGTTATCTCTCCATTGATTTCTGCTTTCTCCACAGCTCAAGTGCCAGCTACAGTAATAACTTTCCTGGTTTGATAATGTAAGTGATCCACTGGGAAGGTTGTGGAAGACACAAGAGGAAGAGAGTAATGATTGCATTGCAGAGATGAGCATTTTGTGATGTTACACCCATGCTCAGTGGAAAGGAGCCGCAAAGTTATTCTTTATCAAAGATAAAGAGTTCTTTATCAGCGCCGAGCAGGCTTGCAAAAGCAGACTTGCTCTCACAGAGTCGCATAGCCTTGAAACACAGAAACTAATCCATGATATTGATCAGTGTGTTTCATATTGGCCCCTGTAATCCATCAAGCTAACAGTGTGGGATAGGCCTAATTTATATCATCTGAAAGGTGTAATCAAAGATGAATGAACCCCAGCGTGATAGAAATGTGCTCCAGATCATAATTTCTACCGCTGTGAGTAATGGTAGGAGGGGATAAACACAACAGCCGCTGCAGGAAATAGGTAGAACTAAACACAAGGTTTGTACAGCCCGGCAGAGTGTGCATGTGTGGCACCAACATGATCTGACTATACACTTTTGTATTAGATTTGTGCAATATGATACAAAATTAATGCATACATGGTGAATAATGACACATTAAAAATACATTCTGATATGCAAATTTGAGATATTTACAGCACCAAAACAGACAAACTGACCATACCTTAAACTTGAGTCAACAAGAATAGAAGTTTGTTTTACCTGAGGCAAGGCCAAATGTATTAAATCACAAGATAAAATTACACCATTAGGCAAAAATGTATGTAATGACTGTATATATGGAGCTATATTATCCATCATACAACAGGGAATCTCATGTTACAACACAGACTGACCCAAGGGGTAAAAGATGGCGGTGAGGAGCTTCAAGAGAAGCTGTGGAGAGGGAGAGGGAGTAGCTGTAAATATATGTGTAAATATATATAAACGTTTCCTTTAAAAAAGCCACTTAAGAACTCCAACCCTTTAAATAAGGCCAGGAATAATCTGTTTCCTTCGTTGCGGTAGATCCAGCAGGGATTTGCAGAAACATTCGGCAGTGACACAGATCTACATAATCATTTTAAGTTTCTACCCGCTCCTTCCAATGATTCTCCTGCTGTCACTTTAGATACCGCTAAAACTGATTTGGGCTCCCTAATCTCCCAGTATTTCTTAGACTTTAAAAATCTCTAATATTATAAGGAGATTATTTCATTTATAATTGATTGAGTGCATTTGCTGGAGTGCCACTTCAAAGTTGCTGAATTAAAGATGCATTTAAGAAGCCTGGTGCCGGGCGCTGTGAGTCGCAGGGTGGGGTGGGAGGTTGCACTGGGGGAGAGGATGGTGGAGGGGGTTTGGGAATAGTAGTGGGGGAGGCTTGTGACTCCTCAGTGGAGCCAGCCGGGCTGATCCACAGAGATTTCTTAAAATGGGCTCTCGCAATATTTAATAGGGAAATAAGAATTTTGCAACTAGCTGCTCTTTTCTTAAAAGATAGATCAGTTGATGAAAGATATTGATCTCGGCGAACATTCACTAGCTTCTAGGTTTGATGCTAAGTATCTAAGTGTGAGTTATTGTCCATACATGATTTCAAAGAGACTTAAAATTATTTGGCATTTTTCTTTTAAGCTGAGGGCCTTTCTCGCTTTGTTACTGACCCCACAACTAATGAAATTCATTGACTTAATTTTGGAAAAATAAAACTCACAAACTTTCCAACAGTAGAGCAGAAGAAGTTTTTTTAATTTTTAAAGTAATTTAAAAACCAGTTGACTTTAAAGATGTCTGGCAAACCCAAATTCTGTGTGTTTTTTCATCCCCAGCCACATATTTAATCAAATTGCTGGTCTCTCTTTTGTTCTAACAAACTTCCTGTTTCTTTATCCAAGTTTCATCAGCAATCCCTTCCTGCCTGGACGTTATGCTTCATCCACAATTTTTCTCCTCACAAAACGTTCTTACGGAATAATGATGACGCACCTAAATGTTGAATATTGTCAACATTTTGTCTATTTTTGATTAAAGTGTCCTATGAGCATTTTGTAACTAGAAACAACTTTCCAATTCCCTTTAAAGAACACAATTCTGTAATCAATGTCATTTCTTCTGGATTGATCCATCTTACTCAGTTGTGTTTTGGTGGAGGAAACACCCCAGATGCTGCTGTTGAATGGTATCCACATATATACGAGAAGCAATAACATAATAAACACATTCGGCACATTTTTCAAAGTAAAAACAAAATCTCCCCGGGAGGGACGTTTTATTGAAACTCACATTTTGAAGATATAAACTGGATTTAAAAAAAGAACATGTATCTTACATGCAGTATTCCTAATAAAATGAACAGGTTCATTTAAAAATGTTACATATAATCTATCCAGTGAATTCTATAATCTGTGGATATGTGGATGGTGATAGTTCTTGTTTGGACATGCTGATGAAACATCTATCCATTTAAGTGCCTCGCTTGGAGAAGACATTGGAGAACACTAGTCAATGGCAGCGGAGCGGCTGTGGTGGGAATTTGTGTCTGTGTCGGTAAAACTCCTCAGTAAAGAGATGGCTCTCGTTTACACTTTCTTCCTCAGAGGTACTGTGTCAAGTCCTGTCCATCCTCAGCGTTTCTCTAAGAACACATCAAGAGGATGTCTCCCAGGTGAAGTCCACTCTACCAGTTAGAGACTTTACCCAAATATCTTCTTTTCCACCCAAGTGAAACCACTCTGCACTGCCAAAAAGTGTACGTTTTTCAAAGGCCTTATTACTTAAGCTCTATCTTTGGATTTCCAGCACACAGGACCCTAAAATCTTCACAGGCCACGGCTAAAATATGAATCTCCCTGATTCCCCATCTTCCAAACTGAACCCCAGACCCCATTCAGGATTCACGCTCTCACCTCCTCATTGGCTTACCAATACCTGCAACTCCTCCCATTGGACCACTTTGAGGGTCTTCATTAACACAGAGAGAAAGATAGAGAGTCTTTAAAGAAAATCCCCCCCAGCCCTAAAGAACAGGAAGACGATATGGCCTATTGGAGAGCTCAGGCCTATTGGAGTGCTTAGTTCTGACTAAATAAATCTTGACAGTGAGGAGGATGCTCTCCTCCTGCCCTGTATTGTACCAGCCGACTATCTACACCCCCGCCCGCATCGCACTCTGGAGGTCTGCGGGGCGGGGCGGCCCCCGGCGCGGGGCGCCGGCCC
>JAVQJL010042500.1:0-10995 GCA_036024295.1 Nannoperca obscura
CACACCTCCATCTCCATCACACCTCCATCTCCACCACACCTCCACCTCCACCACACCTCCATCTCCATCACACCTCCATCTCCACCACACCTCCACCTCCACCACACCTCCATCTCCATCACACCTCCACCACCACCCCCATCTCCACCACACCTCCACCTCCACCACACCTCCACCTCCTGAGAGATTTGAGGACTACAAAACTCTCTGAACGCGTCCTTATTTGGATCTTAATGACTTCAGAGTCTCGTTCTATTTGAAGTTTGATTTTCTTTAAAGACATTTTGTCTTGTGTAAAACATGAAGGTATGTAACAATGTTCCAGCAGCTGAGGAATGCGTCCATTTCCTCTTCGGTGTGAATGTTTACACTCGAGAATAAAAGTCCTGGAAGGAGGGAGTGTGTGTGTGTGTGTGTGTGTGGACAGTTTACACAGCCACATTGTGGGGACTCGCCTACCTTATGGGGACAAAAAGTTTAAGGTTACACATTCAAAAGGACAAAATAAAAGTAAATGATTTGTTTGTTTTTTTAAAAAAAAACAAATAAAACCTGAGAACCAATCAGAAACCAGTAAGAGAAGATTTGGTGGTTTTTGTGGGAAAACATTTCAATCAGAGTAAAAAGTTATTGAAAAATAAAATCTAGACAAACAGCACAAAGGTTTGGGATTTCAAAATAAAAGCTCACATTAGGAACGTTTTCATCGGATCTCTGCTTCCATCTGGTGTTCAGTTTGAGGAATCACAGGAGGCTCAGAGAAGATATGCTTATCATCTTAAAACACCTTTAAAAAACGGAATTCTTTAATTTTAAACTCAGAGCCTCAAAATAACACCTCAAATCAAACAGAGGCTTCTTATTTCACACAAAATGATAAATCGCCTGTAACTTTATTTGTTCTCGTAAAATGTACTTTTAGAAAGACGTCTCATATTCTCACATCATACTTTTAAAATTACAACTTTAATTGGATAGTTTGACTTCAGTCTAGTAACTTCATGTCTCTTGAAATTAGGACGTTATTCTCTTTAATATAAGACAAAGTTAATATAACTTGTAAAATCTTAGCTTTTCTTTTAAAATGACTTAATGAATTTAAGTCATTACAACTTCTCATTAAAAACAAATCCCAATATTTCTGTTACAATTAAGGCCTTTTCACATCTACTTTCATCATATGAGTCTCAAAATTATTCGTTTTCTTTTAATATTCCAACTTTAGTCTGATGTTTCGACTTTATTCTCATATTAAAACTGGTTAAACTTCATTTTCTCGTAACATTACAAATTAAAATCACGACTTTCTCTCTAAATAAAACAACTCATGCAAAAATGTTCCCATCCCTGTGGCCACACATCATGAGCTGCTGGAAACACGACAAACCCGTCGGTTTTCTTAACAGAGTACTTTTATTATAAATATACAGTGTTCAAATGGAATGGTACCTGACACTGCCGGCCGTTTACCGCTTATAGAAACAAAACAAAAAGTGGAACTGGAGTTTGTGCTGCAGATCTGCAATCATCAAATCACAAATATGCAACAGGGGGAAAAAACTACCTAACTAAAAAAAAGAAATCCCATTCAAGTCCGTTTTCTTTGCAAAGTTCAGTTTGTGAAGGACAGAAACGCCCGAGGAGCCGAGAGAGGAAGTGAGATCACAGGAAGTTGTGACGGAGACATTCACCGGTGCTTAACATCCAACAGCTTGTAGAGAAGGTGCCACATGCAACATTTCTAAACACCAATACACATTATTATGGTCATGTGAGGCTAAAGTCTGGCACACTACATTTCCCACAAACCCCTCTGCTGCCTCCACGATTAGCACATTGTTCAGTGACCTCAAAGTAAACTAAGAAATAAGACTTGGACAAATTCCTTTGAACTCACCAAAAGAAGGAGGAGTCGCTGGTTTCCTCTGATTCAGGGACAGAAAACTGGAAATCTCTTGGGTTTTTGACCTTTTGCTGGATTGAAACAAGACATCTGAAGACACATTTCCCCTTTTTCACAATATTAAATGATTAATCAAAATTGAGAATAATCGTTTGCAGGCATTAATAAAAAAATATATAAAAATCTAAAACAGGCGGCTCACAATGTTCAGAAGCTGCCGGACGGTCACAGATGTTAACATGTCACATGTGGCACCTTTTGTCTTTTAAAAGTTGATCATTTATCTTCATGAATGTTGCATGAATCCCGTCGCTACACGCTCTGACGGCCACTAGGTGTCCCTGTGGAGTCCCTGTCCTCTACAGGGACACCTAGTGGCCCTTCCAGGACTCGACAAGCACACTAGCTGCCCCTGTAGAGGACTAGTGTCCCTGTTAAGTCCTGGATGGGCCACTAGGTGTCCCTGTCAAGGACTAGTGTCGTTGACGAGTCCTGGACCCCTGTCCACCTAGTACCCCGTCCAGGACCCGACAAGGACACCGAGTTCCCCTGTCGAGTCCTGGACGGTGTCTCCAGATTTTCTGTCCTGGAGGTTTTAAACACGAAACATCTCACAACAACAGGCACGAAGACTAACGAGCAAACTTTACTTTCACCTGCTTCTAAATGTCAACTCTGATTTTGACTTGTTTTAAGTATCAGGCACTTAATTTATAATAAGTCCTTTACAATAAACGAGCAGAGGCGTTCAGGACTGATGCTGAAGTAGTGTGCAAAACACTGGATATAACAAACCTGTTTGAACATGCAGAACAAAATGTAAACATTTAAGGGAAAAAACACCTAAAGAAACCTAAAAGCTTAAATTACCAAAGAAAAGAATCCCTATTAAATCTCATAATGGTTTAACAAGCTGCTCAACTCTAAAACTACAAGACCTGACACACCAGGAGGCACGTCGTCGAAAATAAAAACTATCTGAAGGCAAAATGTTCAGGAGAGGCAGATAAAAGGTCCGGGGAGCGGTGGTTTGACTGGGACGCTCCCAGCGTGCGAGCGTTAAGGTCGACACTGGAAGTGAAAGTGGTTTGTACGAAGTGCCGTCTGCACGGAGGGTTTGACATGGGGGATAACGGAGCGCGCCTTCAGACCGGCGCTCCTCGGAGACCTTCGCGGTTGTTAAGTGACAGAAGTAACGATGTAGAGCTTCCACACCAGATCTGGAAAGTGGGGAAAAGGTTGTCGGAGGCCCAGAGGTCGCCCGCGGTTCCCCGACATGTCGACTCGTTGCACTCCGCTACGTCTACGAAGGATCGGTCAACTCGTTGGAGCGGACGGTTTCACTTCTTCTTAGGTGATGGCGTCATCATCCGATCAATCGCTTTGCAACCGAGAAACGCCAGAAGACCAGAAGCAGACAACGCTTTCAGAGCTGCAATGAGAAAAACCCCAAAGCACCTTCTTCAACCACAAGAGACGTCTGTGAAACTGCTTTCATGATTTCACAGTCCTGGAAACAAGATTCCATGTTTCCAGGACTGGAGTTGAACGACACGACGACGGAATATGAACCGTGTGATGGTAAAAACATCCCCCCGTCCCCCGACTTGCTGTTGGGAGGTGATTGGCTGATGGAGGTAAACAGTGGGCGGAGCTACGTCTGAACGAGATGGAAATGGCCGTAATAAATAAAAGTTTGCGGACAGGATGAAGCCCAGCGAGACCCCACAGTTACCGATCATCCTGCGGCACGATGCGTCCCACTTCACTGCTCTGATGAAGTGACCGGCGTGACGTCACCAGTCGTTTTCCACTTCATCAACGGGCGCAGGTCAGAAAGGACGCGGTCTGTGACGTCTTAACAAAAGCTCGTGGTGCAGATGTTCCAGATCGTTTGACACCAACGCGATTTCAGCGGCGGCCATCTTGGCCTCGACGGCGCTCCTCTGTACGGCCGTCGCATCGAACCCGCCGCACGTTACGTGAACCGGTGGCGATTGAATCTGTCTGAACGCGACGTGCAGATAAAACACGGAGCTCGCGAGAAAATGAAGAATTAACCACAAAAAAGAGGCAGTGAGCGTCTCGTCCTCGCTGCGGCTCATTTCTGAAAAAACCAATCAGACATTACTGTGAAAAGTGACTCTTTTAAAGCAAACAGGATCTCCTGCATCACAGTAATGATATAAATGTTATAGTCTGGTTGTTCTGGTGGAGTACATGTGCTTTGGCTACCGAGGATACATTTCTCTACTCATGCATTCATTCACAAACAATTCGTATCTGTCTCACATGAAGCCAACAGTCGAATAAAGCAGTAAAAATAAAACCTGCAAACGTTTTCATAGCAAGTCACGATATCTGTGGTTTTTTAATGTAGTTCTTTTAAAATATAAAACTTTAAACTCTCTGGACGAATAAATCTGCCGTGAGAAAATGTGACTTGCTGAGATGAAAAGAATTTGCAGCATTATCAGTAAAAAACAACAACAACAATATGGCAAAAGCTACATAACTAAGAATAAACAGCACCGGCTCGTTCCGGTAGTTGATTCCACCGATCTGGTAAAATAATAAACATCAAAAAATCAACATGGCAAATATAAATATGGAACAAGAAGAAGCAGGTGGGTACAGTAGGTGTGCAAATCTGAACCGACGTCCGTCCGTCTGCGAAACAGACGAGTCGAAGGTAAAAAAGCTGCGTTTAAAGAGATACCTTGACGTTTAATTCAGCTTCAGGAGGGTTTTCTGTCACATGATGGCGTCGGCGTTTTATGTTGGCACTTGAGACGAGAAGAGGAAGAAGACGGTGGGCGGAGCAGCGTGGAAACGCCGACACGTTCTTTGGTGAAGCAGTGAATCGCTGATGCTCTCCGATCGATATCTGGATCAGGAATCTCTCACGTTAAAGCAGCGGATCTCAGCCGGGTGAGAAACACGGGCCTAAAGCAGTCGCTACACATTTTGGGGACGAGAAGATTGATACCACTCGTGTCTGTGCGCTAAATATGAAGCCGCTGCTAGGAGTTGGTTAGCCTAGCTTAGCACAAAGACTGGAAACAGAGGGAAAAGGTCCAAATGTAACAAAACCCACCTACCAGCACCTCAAAGCACGGGACAAGTGTAAAACCAACAACAATTCATGTTTCCTGCAGGCGGTTGCACGTAACTACTTCTTGGACAGGAAGTCACTGCTTCCAGCCACCGAAGCGTCCGAAACACCAACACGTCAATTTCTACAAATTAAACAAACAAAGAAAGATATAAAGTGTTAAATTGTGGGCGTTTACGAGATGTTGGTGTTGGTTTCTTACACACGGAAGGATGCAGGCTAGCCGTTTCCCCCCCGTGTCCAGTCTTTGTGCTAAGCTAGGCTAACAGTGTCTTAGCAGTAGCTTCATATGTAGCGTACAGACACGAGTGGCATCAGTCTTCTCATCTAGAACTCGACTCCAGCTGCTGTCCAATCCAGATACAGATCGAAGGTTAAAGGTCAAATCACTTCCTGTGGGGTTCAGTTTAACAACCCCGGCCGTAACCTTTAGATACCAAGCAGCAGCGGAGGGGTTTAAGTGCGCATCAAGCATCGAGCCCTGCTGTCTACCCAAATGCATGCTGGGATACGCTCCACCGCACCTGAAACGGATCACGTGTGCGGAAATGAAAACTAAGAAAAAAACCTGAGGTAGTCTGAATGTTTCGGCTACATGTGCATGTGACCGCCTCCTGCGCCCCGGAGTGATTTCTTATTGGCTGAACAAGCTGAACAACGGTAGTGATGAGGGCGAGACGACGCTGCCGCCGCTGCCGACGCCAGCGCGTGACCGCAGAGCTGGGAATCGAACCTCAAGTACTGAGAGTCAGACCTGTGAGAGGTGTTGTTTTTACAATCTTTAGCTGCTGATGTTGAGAGATTTGAAACTTTGGCTTCTTCTGTTCAAAGTTCCTCAAAACGTGACATGAAACTGGCAGAGTTTGGCAGAGACCAGGCCCTGCCGAGCACCACCAGCTCAACATCAAGGTATCGCTTTAACTGACCGTGTGTGAAGCCGGCGACGATCGCGGGCCGTTTAAGGCACGTGTGTGTAAGAAAGTTTATATCATTGCGCTAACGAGCAGGACTACAGGAAGGCTTCACTTAACGAGCTATACGTGAAGACGAGGAGCTCCGATCACATCCAGACACTGTATCAGAAAATACCTCTCTACAGAAGTAGAGTACAATTTGAATAATGAAACTAACAGAATACAGTACACTCGAGATGCTAATCAATGAAGTCTGGATGCATAGCATCACCCACAGATGTCATAGTCACCGTGACCTTGAACAGTGGAGTTAATAGTGTTATGGAGGTTTATGGCAGTGTTTCTTAGGGTCTTCTTTCTTGACCTTAATAATGATCGACGACAGGAAGAGAAGCTGGTTTGTGATTGTCACGAGTCTCTGCGTCGTCCTTCCTCCGCAGAGTTCAGTCAACGACGCGACCGAACCCCCGGAAACACAAACAGGAAGTGACGGCGGGAGACACAAAGTTGTGAGTTCAAACGTTCTCAAGAGACGAAGAGAAGAAAACATCCCTGTTCCACGTATTCAGGTCCGACACCAGGTCCAACAAACCAACAAACCCCGACTCGTGTGAAGGTTTGTGCAAATAAATCCCCCTAAAAACAGTGCGTGTCAGCGCCCGAGGGCCCGGCTCTCTTCAGCTCCGCCGGACTCGGACCGGAGAGGTGGATGGGATCTTTCTCCTCCTGCTCCACCTTCTGTAGTGTGAGGCTCCTCCCAGTTTCACCCTCCTCCTCCTCCTCCTCCTCCACCGCCACTCCTCCGTCTCCTCGCTGTGTCTCGGTCCTCGGAGGTTCAGATCCTGGGGGGAGAAACTTCCCAAACCTCGTCCCGTTCAGATCCTCCTCAAATTTCACCTGGAAGGGTGGCAGCCCGAGCAGGAAGGCCCGGATCCTGCTGGGGGAGCTCAGGTCCGCCGGTTCCTCCTGGTTCTTCATCTCCACATCCTCCTCCTCCTCCTCTCCTCCTCCTCCTCCTCCAGAGCTGGACCGGTCCCCCGGGCCCAAGTCCTCCGCCTGCTCCGTGCAGCCGGCTCTGGGTCTCTTGGATGACGGTTGATCGGTGTTCCCGTTGACGCTGGTCGCGCTCGGCTCGGCTGCCTCTGCGCCGGGTCTCTTGGCCGTGAAGCGCTTGCTGAGGTTGAGGGGCAGCGCCTGCTCGGGGGGGGGCGTGATGGGAGAGCAGGGGGGCTTGGTGCTCAGGTCCTGGGACAGAGCCTCGGACAGCCGGCGGGTGAGGGTCTGGAACTGAGACGAGCCCAGACGAGTCCTCATCAGCTGGCACACCTGAACGCTGCAGTCCAGGTTCAGGGGCAGGACCCGGAGGGGGGGCAGAGGAGGCCGGCTCCTGGCCTCCCGGCAGCCTCCTCTCTGGGCTCCCTCGTCCACGTTGCACCCCGAGCAGCGGTTGTGCTGCTGGTGGAGCTGGTGGTGCTGAAGCTGGTCCCCGCTGGGATGGGGGGCGTCCGGGCTTCCAGCTTTGGGCTGCAGGGCGTAGATGGTTGGAAGGTGCTGGCCCGGGACCTGGGGGGGCGTCAGGGTGGGGCTCTCCAGGCCTCTCTGGAGGGTCATGCGGTTCCTGAAGACGTCCAGAGGACACACGCCTTTGATGGGGCTGAAGCCGCCCAGAGATCCTCCAACAAAATGGTGGCGTGGCAGAGTGGGGGGGGGCACACCGGGAGCAGGAGCCGCCGACTCCACCCGCTCCGGCTTCACCTCCTTCAGTTTGGGAGGGAAGGGGAGGAAGGGGGCGGACATGGGGGAGAGGTCGGGGGTGAGAGGCATGTTGGCCGGGAGGAGGGCCGACTGGACGAGCTGCAGGCGAGAGACAGGAAGTCATTAATCAGTTAAAATCATTTCATCTTTTATTACTCCAGGTTTGAAAAGAGCACGTTGCTCTCCTGACCAGCAGGGGGCGCCGGACCTGCTCCGTCCTCATCACTAAACACCACCTGCAGTTATTACATTTATCACAGCAACACATGAACCAGTGAGACGCTCCAGGTGGGAACGAGATCCTCACACATTTGTTTACATGTTAGCGCCCTGCGCCGGGTTAGCCGTTAGCTGTTAGCCGTTAGCAGCTGTGGTTTCCTGCTGACACACAGGTGTCGAGAGGAACCCCCACCTCCGGCAGCTTCTCTGATCCGAGACAACGAGGTGGAGGTGACACTGAAGGTTCAACGTGTTTCCTGTGTGAATCTGTTACCCTGTATGTGCCGCTGGCTGCTGCTCCACCTCCACCTCCACCTCCGGCTGGATGCGGAGGGCTGTGCTGCTCAGACTCGGGCGCTGCTGCTGCTGCTGCTGCTGCTGCCTTGGCTTTAGCCTGCTGCTGAGCTAGCATCTTGGCCTGAGCGAGCAGCGTGGCCTTGTTGCGCGTGCCCGGCGGCCGGCCTCGGCCTCGCTTCACCACCACGCCGCCGCCGGAGTCCAGGATCTGCTCGGAGAGATGAAGATGTTAGTGTCCTCGTCATCTGTGTTCTCTGAGACACTTTTAAACAACAAACAAACCAAAGCCCAAATGTTTGGCCGGTGACCTGATAACTCTTCACCTGTTCTGCTCTTAAACCAGCACGTTTGTTGGTTCAATAACAGAAGCGTAACCTTCCAGTTTCAGCACAGTTACAGTCGCTGTGTCACTCACAGTGCAAGGAGAAGGAGGAGGAGGAGGAGGAGGAGGAGCAGCGGTGATGGTGGGGTTCTTCCTCTCCTTGGCTCTGGGTCCTGGTTTTCGGCCTCTGGGAAGTGGTTTTCTTCCTCTAATCCCTCTCGGTTTTGGCGGCAGGGGCGACTCTGGGATTTTGAACTCTATCCCTCCGGCTCGGAGGTGTTCCTCATAAGGAAGCATCAGCCTGAGGCACAGAGAGAGAGACACTGAATATATATTTAAATATATATTTAAATATATTTTAAATATATATATTTAAATATATTTTAAATATATATATTTCTTATTCTGTTATTGCAGGAGTCTGACCTCTCGTAGTGTCTCCTGGTGCAGGTGGCAGCGCTGGTGCTGCCGGGGCATCCTCCCAGCTCGTTATACACCACCTTCCAGAGGCGGTCCAGTGTCACCTGACACACACACACACACACACACACACACACACACACACAGAGAGACACACACACACACACAGAGACACACACACACACACACACACACACACAGAGAGAGAGACACACACACACACACACACACACAGAGACACACACACACACACACACAAACAGAGAGAGAGAGACACACACACACACACACACACACACACGATGATACAGTTTTGTTGTTGACGACTGAACAAACTACAAACTGAAAGAAACGACCTGCAGCTACACATCGGGGGGTTAGCATAGCTTAGCTTAGCATAAAGAATGGAAGCAGAGGGAAACGGCTAGCCTCAGCTCTCTGGCTAACACGTTTTATGCTAATCAAAAGCTAGCAGTTTCCCTCTGCTTCCAGTCTTTGTGCTAAGCTAACTGGCTGCTAGTGGTAACAGTTGGTTTTGAGTGTTGCTTTTGAATAAAACGGTCACTGAGACAATCTCACCTTTTTGTAGCCGCCGAGCCGCTTGACCACAGAGTACATGAGGAAGAGGTCGACTGAGGACACACAGACACGTGCACATGTTAAACACGGAGCTCAAACATCCCAGAATATAAGCAAAGGACTGAAACACGAACCAACACGCA
This sequence comes from Nannoperca obscura, assembly GCA_036024295.1. NCBI lineage: Eukaryota > Metazoa > Chordata > Actinopteri > Centrarchiformes > Percichthyidae > Nannoperca > Nannoperca obscura. The sequence continues at coordinate 9,668 of JAVQJL010042500.1, forward strand.
GCATCACAGCTCAACCACAAGCTGCGAGGCTTTAAAACACATTTCAAAGAGCAGGTTGTGGGTTTATCACCATGCATCACGTTTCATCCAGAAGCATGTAAATGTCTCCTGTGGAGACAGCGGAGGACACAACAGGACGTTCCTGCATGACACTCACTCTTCTTGAAGCCGAGGTTGGGCACTTTGTGGATGGGGAGGCCCTGACGCTCCATGAAGGCAAAGAGCTGATCCAGGAACAGCTGCTCCTCGGGGTGGGGGAGCCAGCTGCCCTCGCAGCCGACCTCCACGCTGCCCATCACGTTCTCCTGAGGCGGGGACGACGACAACAACAACAACAACAAGCGTCGGTCAGGATGCTAACACGAGGCTAACAGTCCGCTAGCAGCTGCACTGAGACACTGCAGTGCTCTGAGCTAAATGCTAACATCAGCGTGCTAACAAGGCTGTTTGATTATTTTTCATTTAGAAAGTTTTATTTTGATGTTTTAGATTCAGGTCGAACTTTTCTTAAGTAACTTTCAGACATTTATTCTTATTTTCTGTGAAAAACGTGTGAATTTATTACAACACAGTCACTTCAACATGAACAGCACAGACAACAGTGAAAACAGAAACTCCTCAGTTGCATTTTCACAAGGAGAAATAATCTCCTGAAGAGAAACCACAGAGAAGCCGAGTGTCTGCTGTACGGGACCTTTTAAAACACCTCGATGGGATTAACGCTTCAGAAGTTATCAAACGTTTGAAAACAGATGTTTTTTTTAATTTTGCTGCAGGTTTAGCATGTTAGCATGTTAGCATGCTAACCGTAGCTGAAAAACTAAACCGACCCAACCTTCATCCTCTCAATCCAGGACTCTGATTGGCTGGAGGTCGGGGAGTCTTTGCCATCCCGCGCTCTCCTCTTGCGAGGTCGTCCTCGAAGACTGAGAGACGGACATCCTGCAGAACAACAACAACAACAACAACAACAACAACATGAAGACTGTAAACGCCGTGTTCCACGAGCGTCCTCTTCGTGCTACTCACTGAACTGCCAGGAGAAGCCGGCGCTGCTCTCCAGCGTCGGGTGGGTGAAGGTGTCCCTGCAGAACATCAGCCGGGTGTTGGGGAGAGACCTGACGCCCCCCAGGGCCAGCAGGTGGGGGTCCCGCAGCGCCGCCCCCCTCGCCGCGCCCAGGACGCGTCTCTGCAGCGAGCGGAAGCGGCAGTACTGAGGGAAGCTGAGCACCCGGACGCCCGGACCCTCGTCTGGCAGGAGGAGACACGAGGAGTCAACACAACGCTGCATGTGTGTGGGGGGGGGGGGGGGGGGGTGATTGGGGGGG
>JAVQJL010042505.1:0-44164 GCA_036024295.1 Nannoperca obscura
TCTAATCAACCCGATGCTGTCTCTTACAACAAAGTTGACACAAATACAAATGATCAAAGTGCAGAGTACACTTTATCATATATTCACATACAGTTATTATAGCAAAGCATATTAAATCATAAGAATTGTAATAATGAGAAATGTTGCCATAACAACAGAAAAAGGTTTAAACTAACAGAGAAAGTGTGTCTTCCCATTGGTGTTACTGTGCAATCAGAAGGAACTTATTATTTTCTACAGTTAGACTTCTGAATAGTTGCTATATATTTTAAAAAATGTATGTAGCAAGACATGACAGTAGGGCCAAAAAGTCATAAACCTTTTCATCAGTGAAAAAGTGAGAAAACATTGCTGGGTTGTATTTTCTGTCTTCAAACTGTGCAGTAGGCATTTTAATATGTTTTTAAACCTTCCAACTAACACATCAGATTTCGTAATTTTTAATGAGAACAGAAGACGGGAACGAGGAGTAATTGTTAATAAAGTGGGCTATGAAAAAAAGACTTTCAAGGCTCTGCTCTGGGTCTGCAGTCACCACAAGAGCATACATAAAAGTAGTTACGTGTGTGTGTGTGTGTGTGTGTGAGAGTGTGCATTTTGCAGTGTTGTACTTACAATCACCTCCACTGTTACAGGGACGGTGCTGTTGAGGGCTGGGTTTCCCCCATCTTTGGCCATCACTGTCAAGTATATTATCCCATTTGGAATTTGCTCGTAGTCCAAAGGCCTGGTCACGCTGATCACTGATAGAAGGGGAGGGGGAGATAAAAGGAGGTGGAGTTTTGAGCTTAAATCAGAGTTTAGCTAGTCTAAACATCCACAAAATCCCACAAAGTCCATATTGTAACTGTTGCATGAAGCCACAAACAGATTGTGGCTTCATGCTCCTAAAGCTGGGCGTACCTGCGTAGCCCTCCACCATGACGACGCTGAAGTAATTGGGGAAGGCCGAGGCTGAGATGATGGTGTATGTCAGGAAGTTGTTGGGAGGAGAATCCTCATCTGTAGCCTGTGGGTGGGCAGACAGGGGTGGGAGGGTGGAGGATGGGATTGCCTTTAACATATGCCTTAGTGACAGTCAAAAGTCCACAGAGAGAAGAGGTTTTGAGTGAGTGAGACAAGAAGTGTAACAGGACAGATGCTGCAGTAGACACTACTAATATTTATGTGTATGTTGTGCGTGTGAGTCTGTGCATATGTGTGCAGCCAGGAAGCTGTCAGTCAGTGATGACATGTTAGTTGACAGATTAAAGCTGATTTGGGCTATTAGTGGTGCAGGCGTCAATACTGGATGAACACCAACCGAGCCAAGACAAGCCAATCAGACAGAGGATGGATGAAACTATACTTTGCAGGGCTAATCCACAACAACATCAACAAAAATGATGACACCCCCTCATTATTCTCAAGTTGGCAGGAACTTAAACATGAGTCCTCCGGCTGTGAGGAGAGTCTACTAGGCCTCACTGGCATCATTAGAGGCTGGACAGGTTGTCAAAAACACTCACTTGTATCTCTCCATAACACACATATCTCTACTCTTTGATTTAATGCCAAAGTGTTGAGTAAGCAATACCTTTCTTCCCCCACAACTTCCTAAGCTGTGACTTTTCTCTTCCAGACTGTCTTCCTCTATCAAACAATATTTTCATATTAGATCGTTTAGGGTAAGAGGAGTTGGGGGCAGCAAATCAAATAGATGAGTGGCAAAGGAAGCACAGAAATGAGAAGTGTAGAGAAATTCTTTTAAACAGGTTTAGCTGTTAGAAAGCATAAGCACTGTAGTAGGAGGCACAAACCTCCCAGGCATCTTTTTGGAAAAACAAAGAAGTAAACAGCAGAAAAGCCTCTCTTTGCTTTGTCTTTCAACACATCCTCTCTATCTATTTCAGTGTTTTTCCTCTTTCCTCCATCTTTCCCTGTTTTTTGGAGTTGTGTGTGTGTGTTTTCCTGTCTTTCTGTGTGTGTGTGTGTGTGTGTGTGTGTGTGTGTATAGTAGGTTTCAGTGCAAATCGCTGACACACAGAATTGTATGACTGACTTCCCCGTTCCACTCGGGCGGTGTATTAATATCAGCAGCGTTTAAGGTTAGCTCAGACTAATCAAACACAGTGAGCCAAGCGTTGAGCCCATACATCAGCTCAGCTCAGCTCCCACAATGTAAAGGCAGAGCGCCACAGTGCAATGTGGCTGGGTAAGCCACTGCTGTACGCACTGCCACAAGGGACGTAATAGTCTTTCTCTCCAGGGCGCAATCAAAGGAAATGCTGAGCCATTAGTTACCATTGTGCCTGTGTACCTCATGCCTTTTGTGTGGCAGTGACTGATGGCTAACACACCAGGCCGACCTGTTCTTCTTGGATACAGTGCACACAAACACATAACTGCATGATTAGAGTAACACAGAGGAAACAAAAAAGAAAGAGGAGGAGGGCAGCAAAACCAAAGGCTTGTGAGTCTGATGACTGGTGGTATTTGTGTCAGGATGAGATCCTCTGTTGCAGGTATAATTGTTATGTAAATGTTCTGTACATATGTAGATACAGTATTATTGCAGATTGCCATGCCTACTTGTATGTGCATCTTTTAAATGAACTGCACCAACTGTGATGCACCACTGACAAATGTTACAAAACAAATTGAATTTTAAATCAATAATAAATTAACATTTTTTGGTCTAGTTCATTTATTGCAGCCAAACAAGTGTTGCTTAGCAACACATCAATACCATCTGAGTGTTGATTTTGTTTAGCATATTAATATTTAAAATCAGAAATGGTCACAGGTGTATTTTTATTGGGTTTTTTTTTACAGCAGCTATAAACAGGACAGTTTTACTGTCTTTTAAGAGTGTACTCTTGTCTGTTTTAAAACTCCATTCGTGTACACGTTTTAAACACGTCTCACCCTGACTCGTGCCACCGCCTGGACAGCCTGCTCGTTCTCTCTTAGCGAGCCCACGTACGCCTCCTTCTGGAAGAGCGGTGCATTGTCGTTGACATCCAACACATTGACACGGATCCTCCCTGTCGTCTCCTCCCCGCCACCATCCCTCGCCAGCACGGTCAGTGTGAAGCGCCGCATCAGCTCATAATCCAGACTGTCTCGCAGAATGACCCAGCCTGTCTCCTCGTCCAATGAAAACCTGTGAAATTAGAGGCAGGTAACTCCCAAACGTTTGAGGATTGTTGTTATGACATTATCTTTTTCTTATTATAACAAGATGTTATGTTATTGCCATCATACCATACTAACTTGTTTTATTTTGCTAGATTTATTTTCCATGTCTCTGGAACTTGATATCTTTGTACATTATACTCCATATTATGAGTAAAAAGCACATTATAATGCATCTCATGATTGTGTCACTCTAGTTAACTCAAAATAACATATTTAAATAACATTTGTATTGATTAAGCAATAGTATAATAGGTTTGTATGTTGAAATAATAAAAAAATGAAAATATATTGTATGTATAAAAACATTTTTTCTCATGTTTGCAGCAAAACGCTGACAGAATAAATGGAACAAAAACAGACAAACATGATGATCATTAAAGGTAACCGAAACAAAAACAGAAGGAAGTCACACTAATTGTGTTCTTTTGATTCTGAAAATAATGAATTAATAGATTTTCTGTGTTTTTCTGTGAATGAGATTTTGTAAATTTCTGGTCTAAAGAGAGCAGACATAAAGAAAAGTGCCAGACATCATTGTAGCTCAGCTGTCTCTGGCGAAGCTGTGTGGCAAAGGCAATGCAGTACAATCATTCACAAGTGGCCAAATAAATGAAATATTTTTGTGATTATGTGGTTTGTGTATGTGTGTGTGTGTAGCTGTCTCCTACTGGTCTGGTTCGTCACTGAAGTAGTAACGCACAATCCCAAATATGCCTACATCTCCGTCTGTAGCCTGGACAGAAAAGACAGAAAAAAATATTATAATATTACTATACTATATTACCTAATTTGTAGTACATTCAGTTTTTTTGTTTCACATGTACCTGTTGAATTCCCCATGCTCTTTCAGTACTCATTTGCAAATGTATTTTCATGTGATAAAAGAAACTTTCTAAACTCTTAATCAAGTGATATCCATTATCTATATCTGCTTATCCTTACATCGCGGGGGGCTGGAGCCCATCCCAGCTGACATTGGACGAGAGGATGATTTGTGCCAGTGTGTATGTGTGTCCGCCTGCTTGTCTGAGGTTAACAACAGTTTCAGGACATGATTTAATGACATGACAGATCCAAATGGCTGCATAAAATCATCTGTTATTTACTGAGTGTTGCTCAGTTTCCTAAATTTCTCACTCTAACAGCTGTCTATGACTGTATGACTTTATGTTAAAACATGCAAGCCATGGTTCACTCAGAGGTGTTGATTGGATTAAATCTGAGGGGGGAAATGATACATTTTCCTCATCCACATGACCTACCACGGCCTTAAAAGCTACAACAACTGCTGTCATATGTTTTGCAGATAAAAGGGGTGTCAAAGAAATGCAACATAAAGAGCAACGCTTTCAGGAATCTTGAACTTTATGAAACGCCACATTAACACAATCTATCTTTGTAAACACATGTATGTGTATGTGCACGCATGCAGTGACACATACACACAGGGTGTCAGCGCTGATGGATCGTGGCTGGAGAGGCTGTTGTAACAGAGTTTCACTTCAGTAGCTCTGCAGTAAGTTGAAGGGCCAAACTCGAATGTGTCTGTAGCCTGCTCTATCAACCGTGATGCTGGTCACTGTGATTCAATGATGCCCTGATGCCTCCCTTATACTGTAGGACTGTATGTGTGTGTGTGTGCATGTGTTGGGCACATGCTTTTTGGCATGTGGCTGTGATTTATACACTTGAAAATCTGTGAGAGAGTGAGTGTGTTCATATGTGTTGAATGATATGAGTCTGATGCGAGGGTATTCACGCCAGCAAATCTTTTGGCTGTGAATATGGATGTATGTGTTCACATTTCAATGTGTCAGGAAATCTATGTGCATTTTAAACAGAATGCATTTATGGTTGTGTGTGTGTGACCATCATTGATGCCTCTCACAGATGGAACAACGGCTGCAGCTATCAATGTGTTTTTTTTCTCCTTCTTCTAAAAATTACACCATGCTGTTTAGCTCAAGCCTGTAATTTCACAGAGAGCCTCCACCTCATCGCCCTGGATGGCGAATCAATGTTTCTTTTTAATGTCCAAATGGACTTCCCTGCACCAAAGCACATCCTGCTGAACAAGTAGATAGTGGGACGCTAAACATGTGTGAGGTGTTTGAGACTCCAGTCAGGTTCTTATATTAACCTTTGAGTTTTCATCTGTTGTGTCTCGATGACCTCATCATTTAATGCCACTCAACTGCTTCTCCCGCTCTCTCTTTTTGCATTCCTACCCATCCACCCCCTCCTCCTTTATCTTTCCCTTTTTCTCTCTGTCTTTACCTCGCTTTCCTCCCTGCATCCCGGGCTCCGCCTCCATCTTCACTGCCTCCCCTCTCCTCTACATATCTCCCTTAGCACACTCTTCCCCCTCGATGCCTTCCTCCCTCCTTTGCTCCCTCTCTCCCAGGTGAGTGACAGGCCCATAAGTGCTCCAATGATAGCGGTGGGGGTGTTAGCGTGACAGCTATCGAGGTGGTGACAGGAGCCGGGCTCAGTCTGGGAGCTAATACTGCCCTCTGCTTCTGCGGCCGAGCCCCTCTCGCCATGACGATAGACAGAGAGGAAGAGAGAGAGAGAGAGACTCCCGCCCCCCTCCAAATCATTCACAGTGCTGCTCGCTATCTCACACCAAACAATCACCTTCACAGTACGGACCAGTCACTTTGCCAACTGCTTGCCAAAGACTTTTAACTTTAGACGCAAAAGACTCGCAGCAAATGGATGGTAGCGATTGGTTTGTGCAGGGATTTGCTGTAACTTAACACCATGGGCCTGAGTCCTTGACACCAGGGTATTATGCATTTGCCCCTCATCACCATGGTAGCTTAAACTTTTTTTGGTTTGGGAATTGGAGGTGATGAAGTTGGCGAGGTGGGGTGCACAGGGAAAGAGTGAGTGGAAGATTTTATGAGGGAAGAAATGACATGGTAATAAAGCTGGGCACTGTGCCTTACTAATGTGCCTAATAACCTCACTGACAATTACAACAAGCATTTCAAGTACCGTGATGGTTCTCAGGGATAAATAGTTCTCATTCCAAATAAGTAATGCTGATGGATTCATAAAACACCCTCCAAAATAATGAAAAAAAGTTATGAAAACCAAAAGGAGTAGGGAGGACGCACATAGCCGTAAATGCTTGCCATTGACTAAGATGATTAATGAAACTCCTGTTGGTTTATTATCTGTTCTCCTATGATACAATGTGTTGTTGTGTAGATGAATACTGGGCCTAGACTGTGGTGATGAAAGTCTCCCCAGTGCTAAGGAGCAGGGCACTGAGGTATCACAGTCAGCATTCTGATCAAAATCCAAACTAAGTTGTTAAGGAGTTTCTGCACAAAAAGTCAGTGCACTACTGATTGCCAATATAAACTCTGCAAACCCTAGGGTCCTCAGGCAGTAACTACAAAAAAGAAATTAGTTCTCAGTTGACCAGTTTGGTTAAATGATGTGTTTCTTCTCTTCAGAGAGGCGAAGCCAGCAGGCATACACAACTGCATGTGTGTGTGTATGTATGTGGGGTACCTGTGTACAGGGTGCACTCATTTGTGTGTCTGCATGCCTGCTAATGTGTGACAGTTTGTGTGTGATGACTGGGTGTATATGCAAAGTATAGTGTGTGTGGGTGCATATGTTTGTGTGCATGTGAAAAAGGATACACAAGGATAGATATGCACTGTGTTTCCAGGTTCATTCAGTCTTGGGGTAAATACGCACCCCAACCATTTACAGTATAAACTCCTATTATCACACTCAATTGCTTTCAAGAGGAAGCGGAAATGAGAGCTTCCCCTCATGGGCGACAGAAAGACAGAGGTAGTATGTGTGTGTCTGCGTGTGTAGGTGTGTAAAATGGGGGGTGGGGGAGGGGTGGGGGCGATACAAGAGCAGATTATCAGCCCAGCTATCTCATGGACTGTGAGGGAGGTTAAAGCTGCATAGGCTTTTCTATCCTGAGTGAGTTGGAATTTGAATTGATTGGCTCCTAAAATTGCTTTTTCTGCAGGAGCTTTGAGAGGCATGGAAAAGGAAACCAATTACTAGCTGTCAAAGCCTGCTGTCAAAATAGAGATGACCCCCAGTCCAAACACAGACAACCTCTTCTGTCTCAGTGTTGCACACCTAAACACAATCACAATGACTAGACAACAAACATACACCCAAACATGCGCACACACACACACACACACACACCACCACCACCACAGTGAAGATGTCCAGTTTCTGACAATCACTGTGGAGGAGACAATGATGAAAACACAGCTGTCAGGTTATCTTCCTCAGCTTTAGTTCCTACGCTCTGGTTAGCTCCACTCATGCGGGCTCCTTAAAAAGCATGTGTCTCACTTTCTCACATTATCTGTATCCATGACAAGATCATAGATCAATCTTCACAAATGCTATACAAGTGGGATACAGAGAACAGACATTTTTAAATGTGCACCCCTTCGTGTTGACACTTTGCATATTGTACTGTATGTGAGTGAGAGCAGAAAGCAGAATCTATATACATGCTATATACTTCTGCTTATTTAAGCTGTACATCATCTGAGCAAAATGAAGTGCCTGTCGATCAGCAGTGTGGAAGTCTGTGGCTCCCACTGCACTCACAGGCACCATGGGAATCAAATGCAAATTCACAGTGAGCCATGCATGTCCTATCAGACTGCACACCACAATTTACAGCACTTAAGTCATTTCCTTTAAATCATGTCTGCTCGATAATCATCAGCAACACATATACAATAGCATAGCTATATGTACATTAATACAGCTGTAATTGTTCCTCTTGTCCACACTGGCAGCAAAGACATCCGTTCCTAATACGATTCCAATGTAAGAGATTGGGGAACCAAATCCATAGCCTTTGTCCTTTAAAATTCTTTAGACAGGCTTGAAAAAAATGCCTGTCTAAAGATGCCTGTCCTTTGAGACAACAGGGTTTTAATGATTAAGCATTTGGTTTTGAAAAAAGTATCAAAATGTGTGACAGAGGACAAGTTAAATAAATTATATGTCTGGTCACAGTACAACTTAAGGTATGACTGAAATGTATTTTTTTTAACATAGTGTTGGCCTTCCCTCTTTTCTTAGTAATCGTTTGGGTCTCTGTTTCCATATACAGAAACTGTCATGGGACTGCCCAGAGCCTGCTTTTATCTCTGATCAATACTACAGAGCAAGACTGAGAGCAGAGCAGCAGCCTGGAAAAGGCAAAGAAACTGTGACACCCTGCTGGGGTTATTTAGAGATGTGTCCAATTAATGATCACATCTCATACATGAACAGCTACTCACATTACTAAACTAATGAGGGAATTTATATATTCTCCTTAATTTTTTATTGGACACGTGAATGTAGAGCTGAAGCTGTTTGAAATGAGGCAAGACTCAAACCTCCTCACCAGAGACAAGATGCAAAATCCCTCACCTACAAGGATCAAACAAGGACCAACCCACATCTCTCGCCAGTCCCCCAGCTGTGACCTAGTGCACCTGCAGGGGTTGATGGGAGCTGTGTGTGTTTTTACTGCGGACACTTTAGCGTAATGGCGATGGCGAGCGTACGTTTACGACTGCTTTATTTCTCTAAAACATTAACGAGCAGGTGGGGGTGCTCACAGCGACTGCTGCCTGCTGACAGGACTGAACAGCCTGTTTCTATTATCTCCTGACCACCCAGATAAGAGTGAGACAGAGAGAGAAAGAAAAGGGGAGAGAGGCATACAACTTTAACACTTTTTTAACAATGTATACTTTTGTAAAAGAAGAGTCTGATAAAGTGGATTGGGTGTCTTCACAGCATACTGTGACAGCTTGCAAGATAACTTCTACTATTTGCATTCATTACACAGCCACTATATAATGACTCCAACCACCACCATGTGAACTACTGGAAAAAACAGCTGTTACCTCTGGAATAAGAGGGAAAGAGGGGGAAAGAGATGGAGAGAGAGGACTATTGTGGGTATAAGCTGGAGACCGTTTGAGTTGCCAGTGAAAAGGCTTAATGCAGAGCTCTCTGTGGCTGGCAGCTTCACTTTGCCGACAGGCCTTGGTCCTCCCCCTCTCTTCCTCCATCCTCAATGATGAAGGAATGAGATTAGCACAAGCAAAGGGAGGATGTCGAGAATGATAAAGAGGGAAGACTGTACTACAGAGACACACTGAATACAAGGGAGAGGACAAAGATGATGTGTGGATGTAAATCTATGGTTGACTCAATGACACAATCACAGACAGTGGACACCAGCAAATCTGCTAGAAATGTCTTGGATCTAGCTTCTCAGTTATGATCATTTTCTGCTTTTTGTTTTTTTTTCCTTAATGTAAATGGAATCTCTTTTGTTTTTGAACTGCTGGTCAGACCTCATCTTGGGCTTTAGAGAATTCCAATGGACATTTTTCACAAGTCATCAAATAATCTGCCATTTATTCATTAATTAATTAATTGTATTTATTTTGGTCTGCAATCCATAATAAAGACAAAAAGCAGCTACTAAAATACCAGCCCTAGTTGTTTTATCTTTATTTTGTGTAAAATTTTTTCAAAGTTGCAACACTGCATTTTCCCATTTTTTGTGTTGTCTAAATAAAATGTATGAATGCTTTAACAGAAGTCCTTTAGCTCCACCACATCCCCCAACTCCCTATTCATCTAATCTGGCAATCGCACCTCTCTAGAGACTGAAAGTTCAGACTTTTCTCAGCTTCAGTTAGTTCGTCCAATGCCCTGCACACCCATTCATACCCTGTCTCACAATGTCAGGACACCCTTGATAAGCGCCCCATTATTAATAGTGACGATGTGTGAGCTACCACATGCAGGAAAGAGCCGGGACTCACTTTTAGGCCTTTTATTACAATAATGAATTATAATTACTGTTGTGACTATTACCCTGTAAAGGCCTGTCTAAACAGTGGTGGTAACGAAACATCCTCTAATGAGTAATTTATAACCTTCTGCTAGAAGCATTCATCATTGTGCCTTAGAACTCAAACATACAGCATCTGTACAGAGCCCATAAAACACACTGCACAACACTGGTAGAACACATAGGAGCATTATATAGAAGCAAGACCAACTATAAGAAGAAAGGAAGGTGCAGGTAAAATATACTTCTATATTCATGTTAGACCTGCATGTATCTTCATCAAATATATACATATCCTCTAAGGTAGAGTGTGATGGGTAAAAAGAGCTAGAGGGACTGTAATCCAAGCGTGAATCAATGCAACACCTGAAAACCATTAGCAATCTAATGGTAAAACAGAGAAAGGGGGAAGACAACAATAACTGAGGGCATACAATAAATAAGAAATGAAAGAAGGCAAATTCTCTGAGTGATTCCACTGAAACGAGCAGCTGCTGGTGTCTAAAGTCTCCAGGGTAAGAAAGAGACAGAAAGTGAGTGTGAGAGAGAAAAGGACAGAGACAAAAGAGTAAATCACAATAAATATTTATAATGATAAGTAATGCTGCAGACCATAAATATTAAACAGCCACTGTCTTGGTGTGTGTGTGTGTATGCGTGTCTAGTCCTATGTTAAGCACAAGTGTCCATTGGGAAGCAGGAGCGTACACTGAGTAAAGCATTGGCTAACATTGTACATAAGCTCTGGTCAGATGAGCTATGAATATTAACCCAAACAAAACATTTCAATTACATTATCAGATTGCTTGTTTGGCAGTTTTTAAAAACAACTGGGAACCAACATGCATAATTTCAATTAGCATAGGTATAAAGTATTATATAAACACCATCCAGACCCCATCCTCTTTACATACAAACCACATTTACCACATTATTGATATACTGCACAGCTGCAGAAACACTTTCATGCTCAGGAAACAGCGATGTACCAAGCTCTTGAAAACTCACTCCATTGTAAGAGAAACAATGATCTGTCTCATAGTTAATGTAGTAGCAGGGCATAAAACTTAATTTAATGATCCTCTCTACTATTGTTGGTACTAAAAACATGGAGGTCCAGATTGCTTTACAAGGGTACTTTACTCATTGGTTTGCACTTCAGTTCCTTGATCTATTGGTACATAGATGAGTATGATGAGTTCTAATCATTGAACATTTTCTCAAATTAAGTCAATGTGAAGAAGTTCTTGAATACAGCAAAGTACAAACAAATAGGCCTTTCTTTACCAACTCAGAGGGCAAATTCAGCTCTAATACTAATCCACAGATGTCACCATTGTGCCCCATAATTGCCTTTTTTCTAAGGCTACTTTGGAATGCAAAATACTATTTTTTCTTACTGGTCATGGTGATATTGTCTCATCTTTGTCATCAGCAATGCAATCAGTAATAACAGGAGATATTCTGAATGGCCAAACCCTTTGCTGAAAAAGCATAAAAGATATAGTCTGTGCTACAATATTGTGGTTACAAACACACTTAACTGCTTTCTTTCTGAGAATAAAATGAGAGGACCAAAATCACGCTGAACACTCAGCGAGGCAAGAGCCAGCAGGAGATTAGCTTAGTTTAGCTTAGTTTATTTTAGCATAGCATACAGAAAGGGAAACAGCTAGCTTAGCTCTGTCCAAAGGTAAAAATAAATCATCCTACTGCACCAGCACATCTAAAGCTCTTTCATCAACACACAAACAAAATGTACAACACAAGTTGTGGTTTTACAGGCATTAGCTTTCTTAACTTCTTGAAATCTTGTCGTAACCGTGAAGCTAAAGGGTTAGTTGGTGAACTTTAGAGGTGCAGGTAGGTGTGTTTTTGAGCTTTTGAGTGAGTGTGTTTGCTGTTTCCTGTGCTTCCAGTCGTTATGAGAGTAATGAGAGTGGTGTTCCTTTAATGATTTAATTTGTGTGTGTGTGTGTGTGTGTGTGGCAAGGCCACATTGAGAGATAAAGAATGAAAGAGTTGTCCTCCCTTTTGGTGCTAAAACATAATTTGGCCACCATCTGTTGCACCTCACAGCGATCTGACAGTGAGCACCGGGAGGCTAGTCTCAACCTAACAATCTGCTTATATTGTTATGCCTTGAGTTGTTCAATACACTTAGACAAGCAGACAGTTTGAGCTGCTGAAGGAGATTGAGTGGGTACATAAGGAATCAGAAAAATGAAAAGGTGCCTGCCATGTGACCACATCAAATGACACTTAGAAGCACAGCTACAGAGAGCGGTAATATGAAGTTCAGAATAAAATTAGTTGAGTTAAGTACAAATGTAATACAAGGTCTGTAATAACAGAACCAGTTGTTAGGGCCCTCATGCATTCATTTTGTCACAATTAATACTTCAACTCAACATGTTTTTCTGCAAATGGCGAGTGACATAATTTGTCCTTAACAGTGGAGTGATGGACAGGTTAAGTTATTATTTTACCTGGTGCTGACTCACAGGAGTGGGTTGAAAAGTGTTCTAGCACAAGGCTGTTAGTAATCACTGCTAGTTTTACATTTCTATACGCTATACTTTAAAATATATAGCCGGAACAGGTCATTCATTTGAAGTAATATGACCTATTACATTTACCAAAAGGACATCATCCCTGTAATTTCTCCACTCCCACTGAAGAATATGAAGCAAAGAGCCAGCAGTTTGATGGATATAATGTCTGATTGTGCTTCACTTTAGACTTTATAATTTACATTAATTCCAAAATAAATACCTAATTATTCACACAAACACGAGTGAGGTGGCCGTGGTGTGTTTGATCAGACTGCAGCGTATAAATAAACACTCAGCTATTTTCATAGGATTACAACCGTTGTAACATACTGTCTAAATTACTAATGAATTAAATTATGATGGAACCACATAGGTAAACAAATCTGTGCAAACACACACACACACACACACACACACACACGCACAACTGCAGAGACATTAAATGAGGATAACAAATCGAGAAGGGCCTACAATGACCATTGACTTTGTCTGGTTTTAGCTATGTGTTGACCTTGTGGGAGTTCAGGGAGATTGTATGTGTGCACGTGTGTGTGTGTGTGTGTGTATATGTATAGGGATGTGTGTGTGAGACTTTTTATTTCTCAGCCTCAGGGCAAAGCTAGCTGAGTGTTGGAAACATCTGTTTAATCTGTGTATGTGTTTTGTCTCTAGTGGCAACTCAGAGGGCTTGAGCGCCACTGTAGTGTGTGTGTGTGTGTGTGTGTGTGTGTGTGTGTGTGTGTGAGAGCAGGTTAAAATACCGAAACCCTCATCTTACAGTGTATATATATGAGTGTTGCCATCCATGCCAGTGCAGACCTCAGCGAGAGTTGTCACGTCTCATTCTATTTACAGTTCATTCACTCTCTACAGCCAGCAATCAGGATTCCACGCTGCAGGACGAGGCCAACATCAGCCAGACTTATCGGGTATTAGACTGCTCTGCAATCTCCATTTCATGAGCACCCAGTCTATAAACACTATTGATTTTCACACTGTGTTTTTTGCACTTGTATCTAGTGGATTGTGGGCGTTCTGTCACAGGAATGACTAGTAATGAATTATAATGCAGAGTTTTGGGGAGATGGTTGGAGATTTTTACCCAATCTGGTTAAAGTAGTGGCTGCTGGTCAGTACACCAACGGAGAGTGAACTCTACTGCATGCTGTAACTCTGTGCAGTAGAAGATGAGGTGGAGTGGCCTCAAGGACACTTCCACTGTTAGAAAATAAACACAGGCTAACAGACCTCAAGGGAATAAATAATACAACAACATCATTTCTGAAAAATATTCTTAAACTCAGTTCTAATTGGATTAGTTCTAATGGAGGTGGTCCTGACATTATTGTCGACATCTGTAATATTAATCCAAAATGAAAAGTAAATCATTTTAAGATCCTGTGATAACAGTTCTTGAGTTTGATCAGATATTTCTGTAATGCTATAATGTGTTATTCTGCCAAAATTATTCTCTAGACTTACGTACATGACAGCAAGCAATTAGACTACAGGACTTCCCTAAGATGACACAGTACAGTAAATACAGTAAATAAATAAGCTTGAATTGAGGACTTTTTGACTATGTTGTGGTTAATTCAACATTTATTGCCTGTGTGAACCCACAATTGTGTTGGTAATACATAGATTAATTCTGTTTTTTTAGCTAAGTTGTATACTGAGTTGAAACAGGGTTTAAGACCAGGCCACAGTCGAGTCTTTAATATCTAAAAGATGCTTTCGTTGCCAACATTGTCATTTAGAATCATAAATACACAAGATCTCCTCCTGCTAATGCTGAATCATTAGCTAACAGTGACCCAATTGAGGAGGTAAGTGGGTTTTTCATTTGTTTTTATTTGTGCTTTTGTCTGCAGGAGCCTCACTTCAGTGACCATAAATAACAACTCATATGGTGAAGTCTCAAGAGAGTACTGGGTCACATGTGGTAAACAAACAAGCCAAGATTTTATTCCCAATAAAACAAGCCCCATAAAAATGACTAGTACAAGTCAGGTTTTATTGTAATCTATTTGGATTCCAGTTAAATTTCTCCCCAGGAATAAATCACAAGAATTCACTCTGAGTAATGTATCACATCCTCGGCTGTGTACAATACACACTGCACAGTGGTTGCCTACTCACCAGGATACGTAGCAGTGAGGTACCAGGGGGGGTGTTTTCAGGAAGGCTGATGTTGTACAGTGGTCTGCTGAAGATGGGCCGGTTATCATTCTCATTGATTAACTCAATAAAGACACGAGCAAAACCCACATGGTCGGACATGGACTCATTGGCATAAAGCTGAGGACAGACAAAAAGCAGTATATTTGAAGGAAAGATTTGATTATAGCCTTGGATAATACAATTCAGTTAAAGAAAAAACTGTACAAGTTTAACATTGGTGTATTTATATAAAATATTTCACACTTTTAGGTTGCATCCTGGAAATTATAATCATAATTTACTATTGTGCCAAAGAAGCTATTGTTTAAGACTTGGAGATCTCTGATTATACACAGAGCAGGACACCCTCTGGTTCTGTAAACGGCTCAGGGGTAAATTGAGGTGACGAAATACCAATTTCACTGTTCAAACAAGTCCGTAGTGTTGAGAAAGTGATATAGCCCTAGTCCAACTGAGCCTTGTGTCCAAACAAATAAGTTGCAAGAAACATAATGAAGCTACATTCAGCCTTGGTCCAGAGTTCGTTCAAGGACAGTCTTACATAAGAAAAATGTAGCTGTTTTGTTTCCAACTTCTCTTCTCTTATTCCACTTTGGATCTTTTTAGAAAAATGTATCTGTTGGACATTTGAAGTGACTTTCTTTATCAAGTTGAGCTCTGATGTAAGAATCCTACTTATTAATATAATATAATTAATATTAACATGTTCATTCATTCAGTTATTTACTCATTCTGTATGATTCTCCAGCATATAATTCACTCCCTCATGTAATTACTCAGATGCACACTGTAAGAATATGTTTAAAACTCACTGAGAAGCTGTAGCTGCGAATGTATTCGTAGTCCAGTGGTAAGGCCACTCTAACCCTGATGTCGGCACGTCCCTGTACAGCCGTGGGCGAGATGGTAAAGTACTCGGAATTGTTTCCTGTCAGAAACACCTGGAACATGCTGTTCACCCCCTGCCACAGGAAGGATAAGAGGGAGAAGAGTATAGAAAAACAGAGAAAAAGGTGTTTTTGAGAGAGTGTGAGGGCATGTGGCAATGTGAACTCTGCCTAACTTACCAGTGACAAATGTAGATGATAAAATCTGTCCTATGATATAGCTAAAGAGTGTTTATGATTCATTATAGGACAAAAGATATGATTTATAACAAAATAACAGATTCTGTATAAACACACAGAAAGGGAGAACTAAAGAGTCACAAAAAACCTGATTCCCACCAAAATATAACATTCACTTATTTTATATTTTTTACGTTTTAGAGGGATGTATTTTAGCATGGTTCATATGATTTTAGGTTTCAGTTGTGTAAAAGATCATTATTGTATTTTGTACTTTTGTCAGCATATTGATGACATTATGATATTAGTAATCTTGGCATTCAAAAGTTACATTGTCTTTACTATTATATTGTGATATACTAAAGATCAATACTTTTGTGATACTAATATCTGAATAACTGAATTTTCCAGAACAGAATCTACATGTGCATTATTATTATTATTCATGTACATGCTTTCTGTGTGTTTTAAACAAAATGCAGTTGATAATAAATGTTTTCCATAATGATGCTGAACGTGAAGCTTCACAAGCTGCATCAGCAGGGAACCCAGCTCTGTTCACTCTTATCAGTTGTGTGCAATAAGTTTCTTTTCTATCTCCACCTTTTTGCAACACTTACCCCATCCTTCAAAATCTTTATATACGCTAACCTAACACTTTATTTGTAATCTATCCCTTTGCACAATTGTCTGTAAATAGCTCTGACACTAAGATCTGAAAGACAAAGTGGCACCTCAGCTTTTCAGAGCTATGCACACACAGCAACTGATCATGAATTCTGTTATTTTTATTGTGAACATTATGAACATCGTTGAACAACCGTTAACAATTGTGAAGAGTCTGCTGATTTTCCACACAGCAGGAAGTGGGTTTTGCTAACCCTCAAATTGTTCAAAGACACATTTGACCTGAAGAGCTGCACAGGAAGAGACAAGCCAGTAAACAAAACCATCCAAATGTGTGATAAAATAGATATGACAAGGTTAGACTGCAAATCAGACATGAGAATCAAATTATAATTCATAATCACACGTCCATCTCGCCTCCTCATCTGAATTCGTCTTCATCTTCACTACATAAAGCCTGCACAGAATTGTTTTCACATTATGTAAATGGCCATTTGAGCGCAACATGGAGTAAATCCCCATGCACTGCCCACAGAGCTGTATGTAGTGTGTCCGACTTGGACAATTACCCGGCCAGTGAAGAAGGTAGAAACCATGTGCTTTAGTCATCATGGTGTGTGTTTTATCAGAGGAGCAAAGGATATGATCTCTTATGACAACCATGACTATCTACCTTAATACAGATACACGTGGCTGGGTTTGGTTTCTAACTCAATATACTGCATGTTGCCAAGGCAATGTGTAATATATTATATGAGCATGAAGTCTGATTTAGAAATACTATGTGCTTTATTTCTGGGTGTGGCGAGGTTAATACTATTTAAACAGTGGTTATATGAAATTCTAAATAACCTCTAAAATGAGTACCTAAATCTTTCTCTTACTTATCTTTCTCAGGTAAATCCTGAAGTGCAAAGGCATCGTTGGTAAATATAAACCAAGGCAGGGTCAAAAAGACATCCCAGCCCCGAGAAGCCTGTGGCTGCCTTGAGCTGGGAAAACATCTCTAGATCCCTCCTGTCTAAATATAAAAAGCTGCAGGGCGGCCAATCATGTAGCCGCTGTGGCAGACAGAGGAAGATGGGCACGGTGGTCGATTGGCATTATGCTGGCGGTTGAAATAGCCCCCTTGTTTTTGTTTTCATCTCTGGGAGAACCATTGTGGCTGATGACTCCTATTTAAAAGACCATCCAATATGCAGGGATGTCACCTCAAACTGCCCATAAACGTAATTGCCCGTCCATTTGCTTCTGCCTTTAGAAGCCCCCAATAAAAGCACCCTGTCAGATGCGACTGCCACAAAGTTTAGTGACAAGTTCCAGCAGCAAAAGTTTTATAAATGCTAACCGAGCAGAAGAGGATAGGAAGGCAGCAACAGATAGAGACAGAGAGGTAACTACCACTTGTGTCATAGTCTAAGAAATGAAACGTCTGCCTATAATCCCTCACACTTGGAAAAAGTGAGATTACAGCACAGGTGTAGCAGAGTGTGAATGAGTGTATGTATCGGCACTGACATGCAGGTTTAAAGGCTCAAAACAGCAATACAAAAATGCAAGACAAAATACGTCTCATAGATTTTACTCCTTGGAATGGATGTATGTGTAGCTCTATGGCAGCAGGGTCACAATGCAAGACTGGCAGACTGCTAGCAATTTCTGTGTCTCCAGCAGACATCTTGAGAACACAACTGCTTTTTACATTTTTGTGCGAAATCCTGCTTCTTTGAGCTCTTCCTGATGCATTTTGTTTTGTTATATGACGATGAATAAGCAGTGAGCTGTGGCTGCTAATGGACTGGTACTGAGGGACTGCTTTCTAATGCAACTTCTATGGTGAATGTGGTTAAAACCATCGAAGAATTACCATAGCTATTCTCCAATTTGGGATAAGCAATCTTAGCTTAGAGATACTTGAATGTTAAGTGAATGGGTGCCTCTCCCAGACTGAGTGCTGCTTTTTGGTAGTGGTAAAATGTTGGGTAAAATGTTGGGTGGTAACCTACAGAGGGACCTCTTATCACATGCCAGGTGTCTGGGTTGTCACCCACCCGCGTGCAGAAACGCATTTAGGGTACTCCCATCTCTGCCTCGCCATTGCAACACACCATCCTTGAAATGAATAAACAGACTTGCTGCTAAATACTCCGGCTATCGTTCCTTCAAGTGCTTTCTTTCTCTTCTGCCTGCTGTTCTCTCCGTTTCTTCCTGCTCCACCAATTATTCAGACTTCTGGTTTTGCTCCATTGCAGCCTACTTTCTGTTCGACCATTTTTCTTAGAGTTCCTCCTCTCCTCTCTCCTCGTCTGTATGTCTGTCTCTCTTTTCTCTCCACTCTATCTACTTGACTTGCAGTTATCTGTCAAATTCCACCCTGGCGGCTGCTGTGCCTGAATCAATCAGAGTTGACTAGCTTTCGGCTTATCTGCACCCTAGGTGATTGATTTTCCTCGTTAGGTATAATTTGATGCTCTATCCCATCTCTTCCAGAGCAAATTAAATTGTAGTCGAGTCCATTGCGCTGGTGTGAGCGAGCATGTGCAGATGTGAGAGAGGGAGAGGGAGAGGGAGAGTGAGAGAGAAAGACAGAGTGACAGAGCAAGCGTAAAGTGAAAGTTCTGTATGTGTGTGTGTTGGCGTGCGACTGTGAGTCACCACAGTAGGTTGATAGATACAGCTAATGGGAAGTGGCGGACACACTAAAGCACACTAACGCGTGCTGTTGTACACCGCTGCTGACAGACCATACACACACATTCTGCTGCCATGCAAGCAAGTAGTTTCATAGACTGGCTGATGTTCTTTTTGGCTGCTGAATTTATAAACAAGATAAATGTAAACTTAGAAATGAAAACGCAAAATACACTCAACTCACATGTAGCTGCCCCATAAGATCAAATCAAAAGTGAAAAATGTCTTGCAAATGAGACTTTTACAAATGAATCCTTTATTGATGCCTTGTGTCACAGCCTCATTAATCTCTGAAGTGCCTCCTTAGTTCCTACAAATGCCAGGTTGGTCATTAATAATAATAATAATAAAAATAAATAAATGAAATAAAATCATAATAATAAATACTTAATTTGTACGGACAGTTAGGTCCCTATCAAGTTATTTTTGGCTACGATCACGATCCAAGGCCTTTGAGGCCTACAAATTGAAATAGCATCTGCAGCCTACTTAGTCTGAACTTAGTCTGTTTGATCCAAGTATTATAAAATGTATACACTTAAAATATTGATTTAATATGAATGAAACATTGACTGGATAACGTGACTCCTGAAATTTTTTGTACATTGCTACTAATGAGAAAGAAAGAGGAGCCATAACACATTAGCATTGGAGCTCAGTGAGTCTGTGTGTTTTGTCAACCTCTGTGTCTGAACACTTTAGAAAGGAGAACAGCACTGTAACACTAACAGGCTAAGGTTGACACAACCATAGAATAAAGTATAGAAAGGATCAGAGTTTGATCTGCATTTTTAATCAACATCAATCAATTAAAAATATTCCCGGATCACCCCCCGATATCGATCCTTAGGATCACCTTTGGACATCTCTAGTAGCAATCGTAAGATCGTAAGATGCAGCGTGGCGTTATTGCAACCTGATCTGGATATCAGTGTCAGTGATCAGCCTAATGTCAAGAATGTTGTGACTAGCCATCAGTAATCCACTCACCTCATCCTTGTCTTCGACCTGGATGAAGAGAGGAAGGGCAAAGCCCACCTGGGCCAGTTCAGTGATCCGGACGTTATACTCAGAGCTGTTGAACTTTGGGGCATTGTCATTCTTGTCAATTAGCAGGATGGTAAAGGTGGTCATCACTGTTGCGTTTGATGGACTGCGATCATCTTTCAACTCTGTGGCCTTATAGAGAGTAACAGAGGGAAGTGGCAATCACACAGAGAGAGAAAGATGAGAGTGAGAGAGAGACATGAGATGCATTTGATTGCACTGAAAATGTAATTTTGGATGGTGGCGGTCAGCACACAATCTCAGCCAGGTATTTACAGCTGTTCATTTATTGGATGAAAAGGTGGACAAGACAGACTCAAAGCAATCAAAGAACCAGGCTCAAAGTGAGGCCAAGGGAGGGCCAGCACATGCACATCTACACATACAGGTACATACACAAGTACACACAATGAGATTTAGGAGAAGTCCCATTGAGAAAACACAATTAAACACTCTCTCTGTTTCTGGCTGCCTAAGTATTGAAGACGTGAGGCCTCTAAAAAAAAAGAAAAAAAAAGAAATAGGAGAGAAAGATAGGAATGGGCAGCTGTGGCCTTTTATTGATGGAGGAGTGTCACAAGCAATAGGAGAAGAGGCAGGAAGAACGTGCTGGTCTCTGGGTAATCAAAGAAGTTTAGCCTCTTTCGTCCCAACGCCACTGAATCATTTGACCTCCACCTCCACACGCTCAGCACTATCTAAGCTGCCTGAAGTTGAGAAATTAGTTGTATTACTATGGCACACCACAATCAATAGCAGCACCTCTTAAGAAAACATAAGCAGAGAGAGGCTGTGAAAACGTAGAGGAAAAAAAATACATATCTTATAAATATATTTTTGGGCGACATTTTTTCGTTTTCAGCACTTTCACTTATTCTACTTTTTCCAAAGTAATTATTGATTTCAATTAAAAAGAAAGACTGAGGCTGGAATATGTTTTTGTATTAAAGCTTAGAGCCAGTTGTATCTCAATGGTCTCTCATATAAAAACATTATACAACCTTCTTTTTATGAGCAATAATTGCAGCTAAATAAGTAAATACATGAGTGACAGTACATGTGCAAACGGAAAAACTAGGTCTTTGATTGCAAATCCCTCCACTTTGAGTAGTACTAGGAAATCCATTTCACGCACCCTGTCACACCCTGTGGGAACCACTTAGTGTACAATATTGGAAGAGAAGACATGACGACAAAAAGAAAGTGGTGGAGTGGACAAGGTGGGACGGCCGTGGGTGGGGAGAGGGTGGGGTGAGAGGGCAGGACTGACATTCTAAAAAGCCAAGACAGATAGACTTTAGACTCAGTGGAGGGACAGAGGGATTCAGAGACTGCACCTGCTTCAAACTGAAAAAAAAAGAAAGACAGGGAGGGAGGAACAAAGGAGCCCTCAGCATTGAGGACTTTAAATCCTGTTCCTTTATCTTGTCCTCCTCCGCTCCTCCTGTCCTCCCTGGCTGCTGGCAGTTCACTGAACAAGATCCTCTGAAGGGGATATTATCATAGAATCACAAACACAAATGCCTTCACTAACAAGCCCAATAAGGGTACTTTTGTGCAGAGGCACATTGACACAGCATCTGTAAACACATATGGTGTTTAGTCCGTTGTAAGTGAAGCATTGACCTTGAAATCTTTTCTAATTATAGCAGTGTATTTTTTCATGTATAGTACAATCCACGTTGAAGTACTGCCTTTAGCAGGTTTTTTTAAGGCTATACCAGACCCAGACACTGCATTGATATAATACACTATCATATCAAAGCTCTCTCTTGATCCATGGGTGAAACAGACTTTCGATCCCTTCTCTAGGCTGCAACAGTCCCTCCACCCCCCCAAGTCAGCAGCTCACCTTGACGGTGAGAGTGAATCCTGCTGAGTAGAGTGGGTTTTCTCTGTCCAGCTGGCCATTCACTGTAAGGGACCCGCTGATGTAGTCCAGGGCAAAAACACTGTTGGTGTTCCCTAGATGGATGGATGGAAAGAGAGAGAGACAGAGATAAGAAAGTCAGAGAGGACAAACAAAACTGGCGTTGTGGATAATTCAACATAACCCCTGAGATGCAGCGAGACGCCTCTGGAAGGGAAGGTGCTGGATGAGCTATGTGCATGTCTCTATTTCATGCAATATGGATTCAGTTTGTGCTGTGCTGTTTTTTGTCTCTTGCCCTGCCGTAGGCTGGCCCACCACCTCCAACTTGTCCACATGCTGCAGCTGCTGCATCCTTTTTATTTAATCTTTCATTTCACTGTCTGCCCACTGCTTCTTTTTCTTTGTCAGCTTCCCCTCCCTCTTTACTTCTTTACTAAATGTACGGCAGGGTTATTAACTGAATTTGAGATGCATCATATATCAGCTACAGCTCAACTGTACTTCATGTGATAACACTGTCAGTAATTCTGGTAAAAATCCCAAGAATCACATACATATCAGCTTACAATTTAAAGGTATGCTGTGAGTTTGTGACCACTAGTAGTGATGTGGGGCGATGCTTTTATGAGTGGATCCTCAAGTGCGACAGACGGACAACATGCACATTCTGCAGATGGTTTTATGCTATTCTGCTGATTTACAGTTGCTGGTAGTAAAGCGTACCAATGCACAAAAAAAAGTCGACTGCTAGCAAGCAAATATGGATATAAATAACATTTTTGTACGAGAAGGGAAACCTCCCTTGACACGATATTTAAATAATATCATGTATTAATCAAATCTTGTAATTAACTTAAAAAATGTTTTCAGTTTATCTGGGGATTTGTGGATGTATGCAAATGTCAGTTTGAAAGGTGAAAAACAGGACGATATGGCTTGATTTGAACTCAAATCTCAACAATTAAATTAGCATAAGAGAAAATTATTTAACCCAAAATTTAATTTTTAATGCTCAAGACAATGCGATTGAATACAAGTGTGATTGACTTCTTTGTTAGCACACTGCACATTTCTCCTGAACTACATCACTTCACATGGGCTGATGATTTGCATTAACTTTGTTATAGTCTATGCACTCCTTCAAAGAGGGGCATTTCAAATTTTAAACGCTACACTGTTCTCATTAACAAGTTCAAGAGTGCCTGGTGTTCTCTATTCACTTCAATTACACAGGTTAAAATATTAGACTGAGACCCACTTGAGTCCTATTATTATATTTTCTTATTCCCTCTCTTCCTTTTCAAATTACCGTCCTTCCCATTAACTTTCTCACCTTTCTTACACTCTTCTTTGACACTCAGTCTTGCTCTCGTTTAAGCATCTTGTGGTTGAGGCTGTTGCCTGCTAATTACACCCAGCAGATGGAGACAACAAACGAAAATATACTCAATCGCCCTCACCTCTCCACTGATAATGTTCCTTTTGCCCCACCTCTACATTGCCTGGTGTCTCCTACCCACCCATCCACTCAGTCTACACATTCAAGTTAGACGAATCATCTCTCATTCAAAAACAATAAATGCCTTCACAATTTCATTGTGCCTGCCACATGTGTTGTATAAGACCTGAGGAAGCCCCTGTGCAATCTTTAGATAGTGGTAGTTCATATATGTGAATGTTATCAGGGCGACCTGCTCAGTGAAAGGTAAACATTGGAGGTGACAGAGCTGTATGAGAGTCAGTGGGCTCAGTCAAGTCCACCTGGAACTAATTCACTTATGCCTTGTTAAAACAGACCGCTCTTACCAGCTGACATCAAGTCCTTTGTGCTGCCACATACTGAATGTTTAACAGGATAATCTCAAGATGAAAAAAGCGAAAACATGCTCTGTGAAATCATTCCCCATCTATGTTAAAGTAGAAAAATATATCAATATATGTGCACCAAAAATACCAGGTTTATCAGGGTGACAGCAGTGGCTGAATCTCTAAAAGGAGAGAGGGAGTGGTAAAAAAAAAAAGAAAAGAAAATTCCTGTAGTATATTGAGAACAAAATATCATAAAATTACTAAAATATCGTAAACACATCTTACCTAAAACAGACACTGCACACAGGGAGCACTTTGATACTGTTGCCCATACTACAAACAGTGTTTGGCAAGCCCTTTTAATATTTAATCAGTTGGGGGGACTGGTAGCGATTTAGTTTTCACTAGTTGAAATTACATCTCGACTAGTCAAAACTAATTTACAGATATCTTTAATGTAATTATAGATATCAGTAATTCTTTTTTCACTAGTAAGAATATCGATTACAGATTACAGACAAAAAGCATTGTGACTAGTGGAAATTTAATTTTAAATATGTCCGACATATCAACAAACCATTTCGGCAAATTGGGCGTCATATCATGAAGTACCATAAAGCTATAGGTCGACTTTTAAATAGACAATGTCTACCTCATGTATATTCAACAAATGCTAATGCTAAGCCAATCAGAGGCAGAGTAGGGCGGGTCATTAGCCCAAATTACTTATTAATTCATTTTGGATATATACATATGTCACTGAAGATACCTACATTGACATTTTGACTAGTGGAAATTGCTTTTTTGATATCTAAAATTCAAATCTGACTAGTGATAAAATGACATGTAGATATCTTAAATATAATTGTTACTAGCAAGAATTCAATTTTCACAAGTTACAATTGTATTTCCGATATCTGAATTGCAATTCTAGATATCTGAAATTATATTCTTACAGTTACAATTCCAAGTAGACATAAATACTTCCATTTTTACTACTAGATATCCACAATTTCTGTAATGTAAGAACAATTTCAGATTTCTAAATTGAACATTGCCACTAGTAAGACTTGAATGGTTGATACAGCAATACACATTTTGACTAGTGAGAATTGAGTTGTAGATATAATTAATTAGAAATAAAACTAGTCAAAACTATATTGTGGATATATCTACTTGGAATTATGAAATGTAAAAATTTAATTCTAGGCATCTGTAATTCAATTTGAATAGAACTCAATGGTAAAAGTTGACTAGTTGTAATTAAGTTGCATATATCTTCAAATAACATTTCTACTAGTAAGAAATTAATTGATATCAAGAATGAACATTTTAACTAGTGAGAAATTAATTGTAGATATCTTTATTTAGAATTAAAATCACATGATGGATATGCTGGCTTGGAAATCCAACTAGTCAAAAACTACTGCTACTGATTAAATGTTAAAAGGCTTGCCATAAGCAGTGGGATCAAAGACATGAAAAGTTAATCAGATCATATCACCAGACTAGTAATATTTTTACAGTATGGGTTTAAAAGGGAATTCTATGATGAAATGTAAATAACAACAATCGTTACAGAATTAAGAGAAAACCCACACCACTCCATTTTAGCTTTAGTTCACTCTTGTTAATAACAGATTACTTGTTATGTGCAGTTTAGTGATATGCTAAAGTGCTATTTAATTTAGCTTACTACTGAAATGAGCATATGTTTGATAAAAATACAGTACAAAAATAAAAGTACAACTTTCAAGACTGAAATGATCTAAATTCCGAGGGGTCGAGCTTCCTGTGCAAAGCTAAAATCTCTGAAAACTGCTATTTTTATTTACTGGCTCATAGCATTTAACAATCAGCTCCTTGTTGCTGACCAAAAATTGATTGATTTTGCTTCTCTCTTTAATAGACAGACTACTTTATGGGGAACAACTGCATATTTTCAGCCTTTACTTAAAAAAAAGTAATGTAAATATAAAATGCATGCATCTTTTGAAATATGAGTCGGACTTAATGATTTACATTCTTTTATCTTGTTTTGTGCGGTTTTTCAACTGTGATTAATTTATTTGTAAAATGTGTTAATATAACATTTTAAACTCTGGCTGCACATCCAGTTTCTCTTCACAATATGAGACAATATTAACTTTTATTTCAACATTTAACAAATTTCAACAATCTGTATGTGAAAGGTTTTCTTTCCTGCATGTGGTCACTCATTAGTACATGTGAAAAACCAACTCCAACATGCCTAAAAAAAAAGCATCTTTGAATTCACATGTGTATTTTCACATTACTTCTTTGTAAGTAGGGCACACCACGAACCTTGAGCCGCACTTTGAGGGATTAAGAATCACTCTCTTTCAGATAGTTTATAGTAATAGCTGAGGTCTAGACTTCAGAGAGAACATGGTCAGATGGTAAGTCTACAGTGCACAACGGCTAGGGTCAACAAATTAACCCATGCCTGTGTTCCCCACTCCCCACTCTATTATTGCCCTGTACCTAGCCTGGAATGAAGAGGAGGGAAGCTGCAGAACAAAGCGATCAGAGGGGGCGTAGAGGAGAGAAGGCAGGCCAGCAGAAAGAGCAGAGCCCTTGGGGAATTAGCCTGGATTGAGGCCTAAAGGTTAGGAAAGGCAGGGAGATAGAAGGGACAAAAACTACTGCTGATTATATTCAGCTTACAGAATCTATTTAATTGTGGGACTGGAGACAAGTGTAAATAGGAATGTAGCGCGCCACCTGCTTTATTCTAGTTATCAACATGATAAAACCAACTTTAAATACACACACGCTGATAAGAATATATATTAAAACCATACTTTAATTTCAAGAGTACTTCAGAACAAATGCCTACATTGTTTAACTATGCCTTCCAAAATTGTTAAAAAAAGTTTTAATTTCTAATCAGTAAATTTTGTTTTCTGATTATACACCTATGTTTAGGTTTAGGGAAAGAACATTGTGTCGAAATGACTACCTTGTTTGGTTTACGGGACATTTGTCAGCAAGGTTATAATAATAGACTCCTGGTTAAAGTTAGAGAATGGCCACAGTAATGATTAAAAGAAACCAATGTTGACTGTATACCAGCGGCCTCCTGTATAACTGTAATAATATCACACAACTTTCTGCTTTGTTCCCAATAGACAGTAGTTATAATTATTATGCTAGAGTGCATTGTCACTCATGTTTTGTTTTTGGCCACTTGCTGAAACCACTGATGCATTTATCGCAGGAGGACAGTCTCACAACTTGGGTAACAAAAAAATAAGCACTCCCAGAAAAAGGAAGATAATGAAACAGACTGAATGTTTCAGACTGAATGTTCCCTTGCTAAATTACGACCCCATGTAATCAGTGTAATAATCCTAGAGTAACTACTCGGGCCAAGTTGCTTATTAGGAGAATCAGTTTGTCATTGTAAGACTGAACTTGGAGGAAAAAAGGCTGTCATTTTGCATCTTGCACGAGTGAAAATAAGCTGACACAACATTCACTGCAACATTTTTTGTTTTTTTGCCTGGATGGGAGGGGCAGGCACGAGGTTGATGTTGATAACGATTGGTAGTGGTGGTGGGGGGGTAACGTGCACCAGGGACTCAGACCCACTCAGTGTGGGCATCATGCCTCTAAATTGGTTTCTCAGCTCCAGTGGCCTGACTAGCATGCCAATCTACTCCAACAGCCGCTCCTTACCCGGACGACTGGGCACTCACCTGGCCAAGCAACGAGTGGCGTTTATACACAAACATACACACCTGCAAAAGCACACAAGCGGTGCGCTGTAATGTAGATGTGCGCAGTAACAGCAAACTGTTAGTTCTACTCTCTGTATGCATCCAGTAAAGAGGCTTTGACTCACTGCTTCAGGTTCCACAAAACGGCCTTCCACCTCATCTCCGCTGTGTGTCGAGCTTGACCAGAGAGACAGACTGAAATTACACAGTGACTCACAGGTCCCACTGAGAGGAAAATATAATCATATTCTAATTGCTGATAGAAAGTGTTCTCCAGTGATCTGCCAGGACACTGTGATTAGACCCCCAGGGGGTGGAATTTTCTGCTCATAGATAAGCACACACTTCAGCACAAATAAATGCAACTTTCCTATTCAGATTTGATATTCATATTTTGTGACGGTGTTTGTGAGTTTCATGTGTGTTAATGGGTAGGTATTTCAGTTCTTTTGTAGATAGAATGTGCGTGTGCATATGTGTGTGCGTACGTGCATGTGCGCATGTGTGTCAGAGTGCATGTGGTGCTAACTGGCGGAGTTTGATTCTATGATGTGAGACTCCGGGGGATTAGCCATGCTCTCACATTACCGACAGTACTGGACTGGAAAATGAGAAACTGTGCCATGATTTTGTCTAGTGCGGAGAACACACTCAAATACACTCAGACCTAAATAAATGCCCACAAGCATGCTCACTAACTCACACAAGCACACTTATTTAATTGATGTGCAAGGTTAGTATGTACTACAATAACAAGATAAAAGTAATCCAAATAATTTGCAATTTTGAATAATCTCAGCATTACCAAAGCACAAAGAAAAACATGGGTGCGGATTTCATATTATCTGTTGACAAACATTAAAATTCTTGTGCCATGAACAATAAAGTGAAGGCTCATTTACTGAGAACAGTTTCATCATTGAAAATCTCCTCTACTTACAAAGAGTGAGTGCAGAGACAGAAAGACTAGAATTGGGAGACACGCAGTGTATTGAGTTGGAAAGGTGGAAGACATACATGTGTTATTTTGTGGGGATTGCCCAAGAGAAGAGAAGAAATAAGGCATTTGATCTGATGAGTTCAATCGTACATGCGACAAGTAGATGACAATGACTTTCTCTGAGCAATGATCTTTTGAGGACAGCCAAAGCAGGAGTTCTCCAAGTGTAATCGCCATGACTAAGCCAGTGACAACTGTTTTCTCTAGTTTGTGACAACACCATGGGGGCGCTGGAACATTCTAGTAATGTGATATGGCATGCAGCCAGTGCTCAGAGTCTTGGGGCTAAGATTTTGTGTACTTTGCTAAATGTACACAAATTAGTATCACTTTAAGTATTACGCCTACAGGCAAATCATGTTGATGAGGTTTTAGTTATTGTCTTTTAAACTACACTTACTTCTAAATCTAACTGAACAGCTTCTCACATTCACTGACTCGCTTGTGCACGTGCTCATCTGTGTATTTACACACACCCCTCAGAGCATGACAGCTACCAGTGCATATGTATGTGTTTTTGTGTGTGATGCAGAGTGGTAATGGCCCTGTGGGTGTCTTGCCATTGGCAGACAAGCTGCATTTCATGAATACTCAATGAACTAGTTTCATCAAAAGTTTTTCTTCAAAACCGGTTCAAGGACAAATATTCCAAGACAATAGATGCAACATCCTTTATTGCCCAGATATCACACTCTGTGTGGTTGACATAGGTGGTTATTATGGAGGCCCAAATGCTTCAGCTTTTACTAGCAGCTGCTCCTGCAGCAGCTAAAAGAGTTGCGCTGAGCAGATCCTCCCACTACATTTCTCTTGATCTTGGAAGGAAGAAGTGGAGAAGTGTCAGTTTCATGACTAACTCCACCGAGATACTGCAAGGAATAGTGCCACAATATGCAAAGCAAGTCCATTTTGTCCATGTGACATTGGCCAAGAAAGCTGTACTCTTTTGCTGCAAAATTTGTTGCTCTTCCGGCACCACTGCAGTCATAGTGAAGTAGATGGAGGCACGAAAGAATTACACGCTGTTTCAGCTTGGATTTCTAGTCTCAGCCTGTGGGGAACCGGGGAGGCGTGCTGCCGCTCAAAAACAAAACTTGTTCTCTTAGCTTGTAAACTAGCTACGTTTCCAGCTGTGAAAATGGCATCCCAAAATATAAGTACAGAAATGCAGAGGAGAGACAAAGGCGTTAGCCGTGCAAGAGTATATGGCCGACAGGGATCATCCCAAACCTGAGCTGCTGGTGCTTTTGCTTAAATTGTCCTCAAATGGCAACAGAAACGGAAACATACTGCTGCAATCAATGTCAGCGTGGGCATTTTTGTTGGCAAAAAACCAACCCCAACCCCGGGAGCCCATGTGTAATTTACTATGCATGAAAGTTGTAATCATTTGGACAGAGGTGTGCTGGAGATCTTCTTCATGATCGCAAAGACAAACTAGAAAAGACAAACAATACCAGCAGCATACCACCGAGAGGGCAGACGACAATTGAGTGAGTATTTTTGTCACCTAACGCTATGTTTTGGTAAGTAAAAACAAAGTAATCACTATACAGGCTAGGCTGGTCGCTCAGGCTGGGGTGATGTTGGACTAATGCTGTAATATAGAGGGACAGTCAGGAGAAACTGTGTGAACGTTAAGCCTCTTTTGAAGCCAACTAAATAACATGAGTAGTAGGTTGAATGCCGGTAACTGTTTTTTCATGTTGCAGTTTTGTGCAACTTTATACTGTGTGTGTGTGTGTGTGTGTGTGTGTGTGTGTGTGTTACTGTTACTGTATCTAATATACATGTCCTGACAGTAATTTTATAGCAACGTGTAGAAAAACAGGAATTCATTGGCTTGGCAACACTGTATAACTTCCATTAGCAGCAGCTAACTTGCTCAGAGGGGTTAGAAGCTTGCACGCAATGCATCCTGGTGTATGTAGGTACTGCCGGTACGGCTCAGCGAGCAGGACAACTTTGTTTATTCGGTCAACATAGCACTCACTGAGGAATGTATTGCTTCGATTAACGCTATTTTCCATCAACACTGAGTGGACAGCCACATGACAGGCAGTGAATCTTTCCCTTTAACGCTCTTCATCCATTTCTCTTCCTCTCTCAAACTGTTTTGTGTGGAAAAAGTGTGTGAGAGGTTCACGCTATTCCTTAACTCCCCACACTTCCCCCAAGTGCTCTACCCAATGAACCAGTGGGAGTTGTCTGCTTTGTGACTAGGACACAATCCCACACCTACATCACACCAGCCAAAACGGCCAAGGCTGAGGTACCACCTACCTGCAACTAAACATGGATCTCTTTAGTGATGGGCAGGGAAATTATTTTAAGGGTTTATGTTTTTTAAATCTAACTTCTTCTCTTCTAAGTAATGGTCCACTTATTAAAATCACAAAAAAAACTCCAAAGCACTTTTAATGCCTTTATATTTATGGCGTGGTCATGTAGAATAAAAAAAAAAAACGGACACATTTTGGCATGAAGCCTTCGTCAGGGAGTCAAACAGGTCTCCTCTTTATTATCGTACTGGTCTACTTATTACCATACTTACTTAGAACAAACTGTACTACAGATTCCCAAGTGCTTCCTCTTTTGACTTCAGCTCCAGATGCTAAAGTAAATGCTAACATGATTCTCAACCTAGTCACAGACAAAAGTATCGATTCACAATCTTCAGGCCTCATAGAAAATAATCAAAATTTAGAGCTATTGATTGCTGGCTTTGATCTGTCAACTCAAGATGTCATTTTCTCTTTTCAACATAGCACAGTACTGGAAGTGGTCTTATCTTGTCCCTTTTGTGTATCCGCACGTGTGTGCGTGTGTGTGTGCGCATACATGTGAGAATTTCTATTTGTGTAAAGTCGACTACAGTTCTTGGGATTTTACTCTTTTTTCTGTTTGCTAGACGATACAAAATATGTTTCTGCACACTCTGTACAAAACAACAGCTGGCTAGAAGACAGCAGCACAGGAAATTGGGTATGACACCTGGAAATGTGCTTGTTCAGAAGCAGATAGCTTAGGATAACATTTCTCAAAGCCAACAACATCCCCTTTATCCCTTCGATTAAATTAAAATAAAGGAGGACCTCTAACACCAATAGATAAAGCTGAAATATATATTGTATGGCAGAATGGATGATTCTGACTGAACCTTGGTAAATGTAATCTAATCTTTTCTTATTTTCTTTATTGTTGTATGTTTTCCCTTTAACATATATATCTTAGTATCTGATTGTGTAATTTTTAAATATCTAATCTGTATCTAATCAATTAAGGATGTAATGTATTGATAAGTGCATGTAACTGTGGGACATGTGCTGACAGAGAAGATAGAAGAGATCAAATAAGGAAACCTACTGTATGAGACCTATATCATAGGCCAGTGAGGTCTGGACTTGATTGTGAACACAACTGCTGGCTCTACTGACTTGACTAGACTTTGGATAGTGTTGTGATCAGTGCCCTGCAGACTATCCACCTTCTCCAAGAGATTACATAGTAACCGGCTACAGAGAGCCTTAGAGCGTCTAATTGAAAACCCAGAGCAATCCCAGCGACGGGGCAGTCACAATAAGAGCTCCCCATAGAATAACAGGTATTAGCCATGTCCATATTATAGCATCCCTGCTGATACGAGTTAGGTAGCATGGAATCAGAGCATCAGGGTGTAGCAGTACTGAAGGATAGAGAGATGTGTGGAAAGGCAGACAAGGGGGAAATAATCGCCTTTACTACTTCAGTCTGTCCAGGCGGGAAATGGCATTGGCCATACCTGTCTGACCTGTATGCTAGAAGGAGTCTGGAAGACAAAGCCAGACGTCTCCCTCAGACCCATTGCACTGGACCGGGTCATCTGTCTCACTCCTGTGGCAGTGTGTTCACATGCTGCCCCAGAGAAAGGCCACGGAAGTCAGTGAGCGCCTGTGGCTACACTGTGTCAGTGCAATATGTGGTCTCACTCCACAGCTTCTTCAAAATAGTGTAAATTTTTTTTGTAAATGGAAACACTGAGTTATCATCTTTTATCAATTTAGACAATTTTTCTGCTTGGGTTGCTGCAAATTAAAATCCAATGCGGTCGAGCAAGAGAATGTGAGAACTAGGAGTTGGGTGACATTGTGACAATTTCTTTGATGCAGTTTCCCAACATGGAGACGATGTAATGAGAAAGAAAGAATAGTCTGAAAGGAAAGAAAAGGGTAAAGATGGAAAAGGGCTTAAAATGGGATTAGTTGTGCTTGCGTGTGACAAAAGAGATAGAAACAAGCACACACAGATAAACAACTGGCTCATATAAACGGCTTTGGGGGATGTCCATTCAATCTATGAGACGCTAGGCTGACTTTTATTCTGCTTGTTCTTACACTATCATAACAGCACAGTGGAGAGGCTACACAAACTTTACACGAGGGCTTAACTCTTATCCTAACGGACAGCAATACTCTTGGACAAGAATTGTTGACCTCTAACTGTCTGTAATAGCTATCACAGATAGCAAAGCTCTCTTTAGAGAGGTAAAATCTACATTCATTGGGTCAAATATGGGGTATTTTCATATTTCTTAAGTCTTTCTTCCACTGTCCTTTCTGTGCCTGTGTGTGTGTGAAGGGGGCGTCGTCCATCCATGTACATGCAGACATTCTCACATCAGCGTGTATTATAGAGTGAGTCCATCTGGGCTTTGGAGCGGGTCGTTGGCGTCAGTGGGACTGACCGATGCAGACTGTGCTCCTGCCTTGGTCGTCATCTGGGGTGTGTTTGGGTGGATTGTGACTGACGTTTTGTGATTGTTTGTTGCTAGAGCTGTTGGTCAAAAGTGCATGTGAATATGAGGTCATTGCAAAAGCTCATAGCCGAACTTAATTTTGTCCGAAAAACCACTGATGCATACACCATTTGGTCTTCACCTGCTCTAACCTTCATATCAGTCAAATCAAGAGAAACAAAGACAGTATCAAACTGTTGATTGGTGTATTTCAGACTCTCTAAAACATGACAGCTGGGGTCAAAATGAAAATCATGCTGGTGTAAGTCCAGAACAGTTACAGGAAAAGGTCATTTAATATTCCTGGCGGCGACAGGAGTCATAGCCACCAGTGAAAGACTGGGCAAGCAGATATTTGATTCTCTGAACAAATGGTTGCTGCTCAAAAGAGATACCTGAACACCTTTTAAATTCTTCTGCTATTCTCTCTGCATTTTCTAATGGGCCAATTACCAGCAGGGGCCAAGAACAAATTCATTTTTTTAAACAGGACTTTAATGCACATTTAGAGCAATTGTGAAAAATATCAGTTGATACAATATTGCCAGTGGCCAAATTAGACTGAAAATACAATGATGACAATGGAAAGATCCCATTTTTGTGTCACAGAAGGTGAGGAGTCTTTATATGTGAGAGTCTCAGATCAGAGGAATTTGGATTTTATTACGTATCAAATATTTGGCCGAATATTAGCAGTAGCAGGAGATAGCTAGGTAATAGTAATTATTGCCAGAGCACCTCCATAACTTTTGTCCGATCAAATATGGTTTGTCAGTGACACCGCACAGCTTTTTCAAATAAAGAGGCTTGCAGAAATTACAAATCCATTAATCACAAACATCTCTCAGACCCATGATTTCATTTCAGTCCAGCATGCCTCTCAGCAATCTGAAGCATACTAACATGATTAGTGGTGATTTAGAACTGAAGAAACTACTCTTTTTTAAATCTTGTTTGTTTAAATGATTTTGCAAACACACATAACAGGGTCTACATCATTAACTACCACTGTTTCACGTAAAACAATTAAAGGAAATATAAGGAGCAATTATAGTAGCATCTACAATGATGAGTATAAGGTCATTACAGTAATATCACCTCTCCAATGTATGTTTTGTCTATGTTTGAAACAACCATTAAGGGCATGTAATGAAATTCTTATTTTCATTATGAACAGTGTGTTATTCTTAGAGCATTTTAAGTCTGAAAATACAATCTTAGCAAAAAAGCCTACAGAAACATCTAATCATTTGTGGGCTATGGTTAGATCTTTTTATACATAATATAATGAGACCAGTAGGTCAGAGGTCCAAAAAAGGGATAGATCATACCCTGTGGACCAGGGATTTACCAGCAGAACCCTCCCACCGAATCTCCGCCACCATAACAAACAATAACAACTGCAACATTGGTGGCAGAGCGCTGCTGTGATGCTATCTCTTGTATACATCAAATCCCAGATCCGCCCTCTGATTGGAAGAGGCAGACAGAATCCTCATCTTGAGTCCCACAATCATTAACATAAATCACAGCTGCAATTAAAACCTCATTTATCTTAATTACTGAACTAATGAGACGAGTCCCGCAGGAGTGAGCCGCACTCTCTGAGGACACTTGGGGTTAGAGGCGGGAAGGCAGAGGGAGGCATTGTGCAGAGTCACACTTAAGTCTGCAAACAAGCGTGCCCTCACACTAATCTGACTGCGGCGGGGCACATGAGTCCAGATAGACAGAGACATATGCACAAGTACATGTCTACACGTGTACACACACACAAACACAAACACACACACACACACACACACACACACACACACACACTTAGAAAATGTATCATCTGACAACCTTACCCTGCCACCTTTATCTCCTGGCTCTGTATCACCTATCAACTCCCATTATCTATCAAACTTATAATGATTTGATCAAGCATACAGGCTCCATCTCCATAAGGGCTTAGTGCGGTGCTATAACTCTTGATTTTGCAACGACTGGGAATACATCGCACCACCTAATTAATGTCTTTTTAATGCTCTTCTCCTCTAGAGCTTAACTCAGCCCTTCAACTTTGCAGCAAACACAACACACACAACAATACAACATGTGGCAGCAGACGGTAAGTAAGACTGAGTAGGTGTGTGCACTGAATGGGAGCCGAGTGTTTGTGGTGAGCTCCGTGGAGAAGATGGCTGGGCTGTGGACTGTGCACACATGCATTAAAGCACAAACACTCACAAATAATACATGACTGCACACATGCTCACATGTCTGCACACACACACACACACACACACACACACACAGGTTCAAATTCCTTTGTTCAGCTGTGAGGTCAGGTAGTGACTCAGCAGATGGCAGAACAATGAATATCTTCATCACCCAAAATTCCCATGGTGCGCCAGGCTTATCAAGCAGGGCCAGCCCTTATCAGCCAGCTGGCAATACTGGAGGCACCAATGTCCTTCCATCCTGACCATTCTGGGCTCGGCAGGGGGCATGCAGAGTTTAAAGGATACGGGCCCCACACAGCTGTAATCCTCCCAACTGGTGTTTAGTTTCACCACACAGATCAATGTTGCAGACCTGAAGGATCTTAAAGGGATTGTTCGTCCTTCAGGATTGAAACATTGATTGTTGTAAAAACAAACACCCTACGGGGGTATTAAAGCAGTATTACATCAGTGCGTGGCCGCCCAGTCAAAAGTGTTGGTGTGTTTTATCTTAACAGGAATATGGAGGTAAGAAAAAAAGAGGGCCGCATCTTACAGAAAGATTGTAAATTGAAGTTTACATGAGCTATTTGACAGTCAAGTTAATGTCAAGAGGGAGGTGTGGTAGCCATAAAGATAACATATTAGCACCACAAAAATAAAAGAAAGAAAACAGGATTTACTTTGCATCCATTTCATCTTCTGATCTTTGTGTGCACAATTATAACACAAAAAGTAAACAGCTGGCACACAGATGCTACAGCATTGTTTTGTCATAGTATTGTGCGGGGTGATTGAGTTATGCTTACAAACTTACTATGCGTAAGATAACCTGGTTATGGTGTAAACATGACACCTGCATTAATCTGAGTAATGGCTTAATGTACACTAAAATTCATGTGCGTCCTTTTACATAGTTTAGCTTCTCCCCACTGTACTTAGCCACGTTCATCTATTTGTGTAAGTGCAACACAGGCTCCACAAATGTTCCACAGGATTGCAAAATAGGCTATAAACAGCGGTCAGTGCACTGGAGTATACTGGAAGCTTTTCAGTTCAAATTCTCAGACCTGGTTCTACTGATAACACTGAAGTGTCATTAAGCAAACTCGCTAAACCTTTAGCAAGGAACATTATTCAAAGGTTGAGAGTAAAACAGTGGTGGTATGTAAACATTAAGGTACAACACAGACAGACAAATATGCATAAAAACAATATCTCCACCAACACTTCTCCCATCCTAAAATATAATTTCTGTCATTAAAAGTTTACGTTAAATTGATGTCTTCATCCTGCAAACTATACAAAGGGATTTGGAATTATTTCTGCATTTTCATGTAATTACTTAGATTAGGCTAAGTAACAAGATACCTGTCTAATAGTTACAATCCTAGGTATGTATCAACACTAAAATCTATCCTAGAGCTCCTTGCCCCAAGGTAAATCTGTCCACCAAGTTTCATGGAAATCTGTTCATGGGTTTTTGAGATATCCTCCTGGCAGACAGACAGACAAAGTAACTGGCAGCCACAAACATCCCATCCTTGGCAGAGGTAAGAAAACTCAGTTCAGGAGTATTAAAGCAGGATCACTGCTATAGCCTTATCAGCACCGTGCAAACTGTAGCTTCCTCTAGTCTTCTTTAAAGTAAAACTCATAGATATAGTAACACCAACACAAGTTATGGATTTGAGGAGGAGGCCCAATATGGAGGTCATTAGCACTGACACTCAATCTCAGTGCATTTTACCCAAACTGCTTGTGTGACATAGCTAATCAAACAATCGAAACAACACAAGAAGGGAACAACAGAAAATCACCCTCTTCTGCCAGAGGTAACATTTGTCACTCTGACTAACCATAATCCTGTTTTGATGGCACGAGCCAACTTGTGAATGATAACACTAAATGAAGGCTGACTTCCGCACAACTGCATCAAACAGTGATTAATAACTGCTTACGGGCAAAGCCTATTCTCCAATTCTGAGGCGCTGCTCTCTGCGGTTATTGACTGTTGTGCTTGATGAGACTTGTCTATTATTGCTGTGGGATTATGATAAGAAGTGATCGATTCCCCTCTCTGTGCTGTGGATGTCAGATTGATTATGTGACTCAGACCTGAGATGATGGTGTAGCCGATGCCTCTCGGTTGGCCAAGATCCTGGTCAATGGCTGTTATCTTCCGCACTTCATATCCCTGCACACACACACAAACACAAAACGTACTGTATTAGCTGCATGCAATGTTCACAGCTGCAGTAAAGAGCTATTAGTATAACAGAAAAACCTATTGGCAAATTAAATAATCAGATTCATATTTTATAGTTTTTGTCTTGTGCAGTGTGCACAAAATGTACAAAAGTTGCCTTTTTTTAAAAAAAGAATTCACTTTTGGCCTTCAAGATGTAAATAAATCAGTGAAATTAACTTGAACCTGAAGAAACAGTATTTCCTACTCAGATACTAATTATCCATATCAAAATGGCAATCAAAAACAGCAGCATGATCATAAACTATTTGCTTTTTATTACAGTGTGTTATTAGCATTTCATTAGGGTTTATTTCTCCTTTCATTGTTTAAAAAACGTGCAGCAGGGCCAATGAGTCCGCAACTCTCCAAAACCACAGTTTGACAGTTGAAAAAAAAAAGAAAATAGAAAAAGAAAGACGGAGAGAAAGCTGTTTGAAAAGTCTTTGATCCGCTGAGCTTTCTCAGCCTTCGTGCCTCAATCAGACACGGTGGTGATACTTAAAAACCACTGTGCTGCAGTGAGAGATGGAAAGACCCTCCCCACTTCCCAATTTCCTTCCTTCTCTCCTCCCCCCGCCCTCCTTCACTCCTCCACGTCCCCCCCCTTAGCTCTTTCACTCACACCCATGCAGGCTACCTCCCATTGATCCTGCAAATTGTGTCTAAGGCGTGTTTATGCTCCATTTCTGCCAAAGCATCTCCTGTCATTGACCAATTACAGCAGAATCAATTACAAGCCTTTTAGAGAGACTAATTCACACCAGTCACTAGCTGAGAGGGAAACACATACACACACAAACACACACACGCACACGAAAGATTTAGTGACAGACTAAAAGAGAAATAAGGGACTGAGAAAGCGAGTGAGAAGAAGAAGTGATGCTGAAGTAATAGGAGCAATATTCTCAAGCTGTCCACACAAGTGGAATATGTTCAATCAACCGTCAAAGATACAATCCCCCCTCCTGCAAACACATAGACACACACACACACACACACCAGTACATCTCCCCAAACCGAAGCCAACCCCCATCTTTATCCTTTCATTTCTAGCTATACAGTGCATTACCCCCCAACCCATTCTTCTTTTCTCTCTTTTTCCTTATTGATTTGACAGCCAAATTGTGTTTGTCCTAGAAGGGGCTTAAACGTCAGTCCAAGCAGCATGGATTCACGGCTATAACAGCTGAAAACCCTGCCCTGTGATTTCATCTGAAAAAAAAAAAAATTCTTCTACTCCTTTGTCAACGTTTTCTACGGCTGACGGGTTGATTGGCTGAAGAAAAAGAGAAAGACAGACACAGAGAAACAAACAGGAACTGAGAGAGACAGAGGCAGGAATAGATGGGATTGTTGTATGTGTGTGAACGTGTGCACGCTCACACCTTTGAGAAATGACCTATGACAGGGATCCACGTTTGATATTCTTTTACGTGTAAATGTCATGGACCTTGAGAACAGTTGACACTCGTTCCGTCACTGTACGCCCTCGGCTTATCGCCGCCCAACACTTTCTAATGGAAATGACACATGCCTGTTAAAATAGCACATGAGGGCATCGGAAGTCTGTGTGCGTAGAAGCGCAGTGGCACTGTTGGCCTGTATTTTTGTGTCTCATTTTAAGCACAGTTGTTATCCTGTCTGTATCTGTTGTGGGGTCAAAGGGGCTCAGAAACAGATTTTGGTTGCACGGCTACTGTGACCTCCTTCTACATAGTCGCGGTAATAGGATTATACACTGCCCCCTACTGTTAGAGGCAAGAGCTACAATACTCCAAGGAAGTATTACTGAGGCTTAACACTGCTCAGCTACTGTGAGAAATCTGGAATCCACTCACCAACGTCAACTTTGTGATCCGACGTAATGCAGCTCTTTTTTAACTCTCTCCTCTATATTCCATCACCTAACTTTTCCATATCTCCTTTCATCTTGTTTCATTTCACCCTCTTTCTCTTTCTACAGCTTCCTCCTCTTCCTCCTGTTGTGACCTTCCTCGTGACAGTTGATGAATCAGAGAGTCGGGGAGACACCAGGCGTCGACTCCGTCATGCCCCGTTAATATGCATGCAAATGTGGCACTTGACATTTCTACTACAGCGCGTGCAGGCCTGGGACAAGGGACGTGCGGGTGGGTGTTTGAGTGAGGGAAGGCTGGTTTGGGTGAGTCATGGGAAATGCTTAGGGAGAGGAAGAATGAAAACTGATAGGAAGAGAGAGAGAGGGAGAGAACAGAAATAAGGACGGACAGTATTATTCCCCTGTGTGTACCTCTCTACGAGTAGAAACATCAATAGCTGGACCATTAGCCACCTGGGAACCTGAGCTTAGAGGGCTGAGTCACGGAGTGAACATAATGGTATACAGGGAAACAGACACACATGGGTATCTAATGGGTAATACAAACCTCCTTGCTATAAAGACAAAGGTAAGGTCATGGTGAGACCCCACTGCTTAGTACATCATACATACAATACAAAGACTTCATACTTTACACACACATGCAGCACATGAGGTAGCATTGTGAGATAAATCCTATAGCCCCAGTGACCTTTGCTAGAGGCCTCACATCCCTGAAGCAGGACTGTAAATCCTCCACAGTAATTACAGTCTCCAACACCTGCAGTGTTGTACGTAAGGGCCCAGGGCTGAGTTTGGGTGTGTGTGGGTTCCTGGGGGGAGGCCATCCCGAGTCATCCTGCCCTGATAATAACTCAGACCTCCGTTTTTAACTATATTTCTCTTGCCCCTGCTCCAAACACCTCCTGAATACTCAAAGAGGAGTATGAACACAAGACAGGAGGAGCTGGGGATGAGGAATGAGGTGAAAGATAAGGGGAAGATGTTGGCAACAGAGAAGGTTGGAAGGGAAAGATATGGACAGATTTGCAGGGTTTCCCATAAAAGCTGCATGAATAGGATGCAATCTGTGGCAGTGTGATGTCAGGTGGGATTGTGTTACTGACCAGGGGAATGTCCTCTTCTAGGTTGGTACTGTAGGGCAGATTGGTGAAAATGGGGTCCATATCCTGGACATCAATGATGGAGATAGCCAAGTTGGCAAGCCGAGACAGAGGTCTCACTTTGTCTTGATCCTGATAGAAACAGAAAGTTCAGTATATGCATGTGCATTCATTTGATTTAGTGTGTTGGGTCTGTGCTAAAGTATACAGAACATTTCTGTTATGTGTGTGCTGACCGTGGCATTGACAGTAAGCTGGTACGCTGAGGTTGTCTCGTAGTCCAGGGGTCTGATGACGGTGACGATGCCTCGGGCCCCGTCGATGGAAAAGAAGGGAGAAGACGGCTGGAAGGAGAAGAGAACGCTACCTCCTGTGCCCTGGTCTGGATCTGTGGCATTCACCATAAAGACTGATCTTCCCACTGGTGTATTCTAAAAGCAGACACACACACACACACACACACACACACACACACATACAAGTGTTACAGTACAGGCAAGCAGTGACAAACATGAAGACATGACCCAATTTACACTATACTTGAATATTTATCACAGTCAGAAATGTTCAGGATGAATACTAATATACTACTGCTGGAGTAGAGACTGAACGTATGACCTTTATGTGGTTTACCCAGAAGCCGTATCTAACTACATAGCCACAGAGGACAATTTAATTTAGCCATCGTTTTTGGAACACAATGTCCTAGTTGTGACTGTGATTATGCATATTATTCCCCTGCAGCTACGCCCCCAAATCATGACTGCAAATGACAATGTATTCTTGGTCAATCTAGATAAATAAGAGCAATGATTAACATGGCGGCTTTATACACTCAAGACTGGTTACTGGCCAAAGGATTAACTCCTTGAGCGTCTCTAAATGGAAAATGGTAGACCACACACAGTATGTTCTTATCATTTACCATATAGGATATCTTGTAGAACTTGTAGAACTAGGGGTGCTTGTTCACCCCTAGTTCTACAAGTTCTGCACTTCATTCATTCACTCACACCCACACATCCAGTATTGAGCTGAGCTGTGTCAGAGCAGCAACATTGGAGATAATGAGACAATGAGAATGCTACCTAGCAACTCCTACACTACAAACCCCTTGGAGGAGAGTTTGTTTAGCACCTCATTAACATTTCCTCACTGTTTGGTGGTCCTACAAACTTCACTCCTCAACTGATATGGGAGTGAAAAGAAAATTACTACATTTTCATTTAGAGCTGAATTTTTTTATATCAATTCCTGTGCATGGAGACGGTTTCAGAGACCATACCCAGCTGGCAGTTTCATTTGGGCAAACAGGACACATTTATGGCATACCAGTTAGGCAGAATGAAACACTCCTGTCTGTTGTTGTCTGCTTCACTTTGTGACTTTCTCTGATAAAATAGATTTTACTCTCACAATAGTATAACCTCAATGGCAAAGGGATATCCTATTGTCAGAAAACATTTGTCACACCTGGA
Organism: Nannoperca obscura; assembly: GCA_036024295.1. Taxonomy (NCBI): domain Eukaryota; kingdom Metazoa; phylum Chordata; class Actinopteri; order Centrarchiformes; family Percichthyidae; genus Nannoperca; species Nannoperca obscura. The sequence continues at coordinate 42,322 of JAVQJL010042505.1, forward strand.
CCACAGGTCTGTAAATATAAGCCTTTCCTGTCTGTGTTGCCCCCCAAAAGTGCTGTGGGTATCTAAAAGCTAAGAGAAATATCAACTGGGCAGAAAGGCTGGCAAGAGGAAAAAAGAGGAGGCCATATAAAGTAACAGAGTCCCCAGGTATTGCAGAGCAGCGTGTCTCTAAGTTTAAGGAACATCCTCATTAATTGGAATTTTATCTCAAAACAGCCACACACACACAATTAATAAGAAATGACAATGCCTACAGATACAAGACAAAAAGGCTGTGCTGTGTGAGAACAGTAGGTATTCCAGGTAATACTACTGGAAGGCACACAGACCCTATTCTCTCCCTCTCTTTCACTCACATGGCCACATGCAAACAGTCCAGAGTGTGCGGCCTTGATTACTGCATGGGGGAGTGTGACCACATGGGGAGGTCATGGTGTTAAACCGAGCTGGGCCCTGAGCCAAAACTAAAGTGACACAGTAAGAGAGCATTTGACCCCACAGTCTGTCTGCACTGGTGTCAGGGGAGTGTGGGGGTGTATTTGCATGTGTGTGTGTGTGTTTGTGTGTGAATGCTTGGGTTAGAACATATGTATGTTTGTTTGGACAGTATGAACACGTGGAGTGAGATGGTGTCTGTTACACAAATGTGTATATCTTTGTAATTTGTGTTGCAAAATGTGTGTGTGTGTGTTTGTGACTTAGACCTATTGACCCACTGTCTTACTTTCAAGTTCAGAGGGCAATCACCCAGGTGACAACATATCAGCAAGTTAAGCCCAACTGCCTCTTTCTACATGACTTTACGTTACAGTTGCTGCACATACACTTCCTCAATCGTTCTCCTTCTGCCATTCTACTCGGATTGCCCTTCCTTAACTTTCTCCCATTGGTCTCTAAACATGCATGACCAGTGATGGAAACTGGGCTGTCTAACTAGATTACTAAAAGGAGAGATTGCCACATGGAAAATGAGGGAAATCCAAGTAGTGTAGCTGCAAAGACAGACGGCTAGAGCAACAGATGCCAGAGAGAGCAACAGATATCACAGGGCTCAGTTTCTCAACCTTGGAGTTGGAACTTGCACTGTCATCTGATGTATGCAGACAAGGTTGCAGGTCATTTCTGAGATTTATGTATTTAAAGTTAATATTTTCCATTAAAATATGCTGATATGAAAATTAGAATTCCTAGGATTTGTCCTGCCTGGGTGGATTTTAGGTATATGATCCTCAAACCTTCAACCTCCATATGTTAAGTGGGGGTTAACCAACTATAAGGAAAAGCAGTGTGGCTATTGGGGTGAGAAAAAAGACAAGCTAGTAGGAAGCCCCTCTTATTGTCCAAGTAAAACATCTCTTGCAGGAAAAAAGACGGTTAAAACAAAACAAGAACTAGACTTAACAGTTGGTCAGTTTCCCATATTGGGCTCTGCTCTGGTCAATGAAAAGCTCCACTGCAGCACTTAAAGTGGAGCTGAAGCAAACCTCAACAATAGGCCTACTTGGTGAGTGAAGGGAACATAGCTACTTATCAGTGTTGGGGAGTAACTAGTTACATGTAACAGCATTACGTAATTAAATTACAAAATAAATGTAATTGTAATCCGTTACAGTTCCTAAGAAAAACATGTAATTAAATTACAGTTACTAATCAAAATGTTGGTGATTACAAAGTCGTTACATCCAAATATATTCTTTCGGTAAAATTATTATTCATTTGTCCCGACAGCAGCGCCTTTCAGTGCTGGAGATTCAAACATACTTTCCTCATGAAAACAGAAACAGGCTCTAACATTACTGTACAGTGTAAAGTTTGTTTACCAGGTGAAAATGCTGTCAACATC
>JAVQJL010042508.1:0-10480 GCA_036024295.1 Nannoperca obscura
TTGTTTTCTCTGCAGCTCCATCACTCTCTCTCTCTCTCTCTCTCTCTCTCTCTCTCTCTCTCTCTCTCTCTCTCTCTCTCTCTCTCTCTCTCTCTCTCTGTCCCTCCTTCTCTTTCTTCATCGTCCTTTCTCTCAAGCTCCTTCACATTCTCTCTCCTCCATCCAGCAGCATCATCCGGCTCTCTACTCGTCCTCCGATGTCAGCAACAATGACCAGCACAGTATCAGGTAAGACGACGCGGTCCACAGCTCGTCCATTAGTTGTAATTGTGTGGATGTGTGTGTGTGTGTGTGTGTGTGTGTGTCAGATGAAGGGGAGGGGCTGTATAGTTTTAAGTCTGTTTAATAATGCGGAGGGTGGAGAGGATCTCTGTGCATCTGTCTAATTGTCATGGCACCTGGGGTTTTCTTCTCTCATTGTACTGGGGCTCTGATGTAAATAAGGGACCTCCCCATAGTCCCACACAGACATGTAAACGCAGTCAGATTTATCCAGAAAAGGCAGGTCATTGATCATTCATTTGCAGTAACATGTTACCACTTCTGACTAAATGGCAGCTTGCTGATGCAGATCTAAATCACAGGAAAACTAAATACAGATTCACGCTGAAACTGGCAATGGCATTTAGTACTACCTTGGTGACTTTATACTGCAAGTAGGGGAGTATAAAATGGACAAAATGAATACTGGGGTAATTATCACAGTATCATCTCAATATTGACCAGCTTTGATATTTAGTGAAGTACTCAAAATAACATGGTAAAAAGTAATCTTATGCGTAATCATAAGTAATCATTACGTCAGGTGTTTTCATGTTTCTCGTGTTAATCACATTCAACCCTCTGTGACATTTGCTAACGTATCACTTGAATTCTTTTAAATGAGTGTCAGACTAATGTGGAGATACATTTTGTCCTATTTAAATGCATACTGTTTTAAAAACAAGATTTAGTACATTTTCTTTTATACACGAGCCAATAACCTTAGACTACACGGATGTGGAATCAACCAATTCAAAAGGCTTCAGTTATCAACATACGCATGGCAAATTCCTTTTTTCCTGTGATGTTACAAAAGTCAAGTGAATTCACATTAAATGTTTAATAAGTACCATCCTTCTCTCCCCAGAGGGTTCTAGTACTTTCTCATACAGACAATAACCAGAGGTTATAATGTTGCACAGTGGTGCTTCAAGCTAAAAGCTAACAGCAACATGTTCACAATGATGTCACATCTTGACCATTTTAGTTTAGCATCTTAGCATGCTATCATTTGCTAATTAGTTCTAAACACAAAGCTGAGGCTGATGGGAGTGTCATCATTTTTGTATTGTAAGTTTTGGATGAATTAAGTTGTAAAGGTAGCATTAGATGAAAGTCAGCGGACCACTACAGTTATTAGAAAACATTGTCTAAGAACAATTGTCTGTACCATATTTTGTGCCAATCCATCAGGTACATTTTCACTGGATAATTGAAAACTTTAAGCAAGATTATGCAGGAATAGGTATTTTTAGCGACTTACAGTTTGTACCCTTCACCCTCATGGACAGCTGTATATGAATTTGTTGACAAGTTGAAGGATTTGGATTTGGTGATCGAAAACAAGCGAGTCAACAACGCAGTCAAGCAACACAAGACATAGTAAACCAGCTAATATTAAACTAGTCCAGTTTTCTTTCCCAGAGCTCTCACCAACGACTCAAAGCCAGTCAGAGATTTTCAGAGCTACACCCCAGTGACACTTCTCACAGGAGATTGTACCGGCTCAACCCAAGTTACATAGAACCAGAACAGGCTTCAGGGCGTGGGAATGAAAGAGGCGACATTCTCCCCATTACAAGTCAAAGTCAAAATATCAAGCTGTTATTTTAAGGGCAAAAAGTTGCGTAATGCTGCTTTGAACCTGTAATAACAGTTTTTTTATGGCCACTTGGGGGCAGTGGAAACAAGCTGTGAACACAACATTGAACTTGATCTTTTAACCCTTGTGCTACCTTGCCGGGTCATATTGACCCAGTGGCCCATTGTCTTGACCCAGTGTCTTCTCCACAGGGTAGCACAAGGGTTAAATTGATAAAAGTTGTTGGCAAACATTTGCTTATTTACACATCCAGCACAATATCATTCATTTGGAGTTGTGTCAAGTCCACCTAATGAATGTGAGTCCAGTATTGACTCTCTTTTAGCTCTGTTTTTGGTCTCTTCCATGAGTCAAATGTCTACCAAACAGTAAAGTTATGAGCTGCACACTTAATCTATTAGCTGAAGCTACTAGATTGTCACATTGTTTTCATATCATCATTTGAGACATTGTTTTAGAAACATATTATTCTCTGACTGTTCAGCCACCAAAGTCCAAATGAGAGAAAATCTCAAGTAATAAAAATGTTGATAGTTTCATGCAAGATGCCTTCAGTTATTACCGTACCGTCACAGCAATGTCAGCCTTATATATCTACCTTATTGGTGAAGGTTGTCGGAGCTCTATGCAGCTAAATCCTGGAATTCCTGCAGACAGAACTAGCAAAACAAATCTCATATCTCTGTTTTGCTATTAACATTTTAATAATTACTTAATTTCCTCATAAAAAGGCACTTAAACTGAACATCAATCATTCATAAGACAATAAAGCACCAGGCATTACATTACAATTTCAGTCTTGATTCCGTCTTTTCTTTTGAACCAAACTTGTGAATAATGTATCAAACACTGCATGCTCTCTGGCTCCATGAGTGAGTCTACGCCCTTATCCCTGTCTCACCGATGTCTTGTGTACGCACTTCATGTGCATCTCCGATTCACAACAAGGCGTCTGAACAAAAATAATGAGGACGTGCTTTTCATCCTCCGAAATAAGATTTGATTACATAATACTACCTTGTGGTATACAAGTCAGCCATTTTGAGGATTCACTGGAGTAACAGAGATGACTGTGCTGGTATGTCCGGTGGAGCTGAGCTAACAGTTACCTTGCCCTACTTTAGACGACACTGATGAAATGATGTTCAGTGCTTCAAAGATCCTGACACTCCTCTGAGCTGCCTATTCACAATGTAGCTCAGGTGCAGAGGACACTGCAGGGGTGAACACTTAGCATTAGCCATGTATTCTATAGCTGTTTTTAATGAAAAGGAAGGAGATAAATATATTGATGCATCATATTTGTTTCTCTGGTGCTTTCCAGGTTGGTCCTGAGCAGGATTTAACCATGTCAACCAAAAACTGGAAACAGAGCTCTGGAGGCTAAAGTGGCTCAAGCTGCTGTCTCTTTGCCTTCTGTCTGAAGTGAAGTGCCTGTCTGGCACTTCACTTCAGACAGAAGGCAAAGAGGGCCAAATCAATAAATTACTATTGTTATTATTACTGACATTATTGTCGTTTTTGCCACTGTTGCCATTATTATAAGGGCATGGTTTTGCTCGAACATCCAACTGTGTTGGAAGGTAAAAGTATTTTTTAGCCACTGACTTGATGGCAGGTGAAAAGCCAGCCATCACAGAGAGGAGGTTTACTTGATTATCCATTAAATATGGACATAACAGTATGGACAGTTTCTCCTGAAAGACATTCATGTTACACTTGGCTGTTCACATGTGAAAAAAAGTGACAAAAACCATTGTGTAAAGAATGGCAAAATAGAGCATTCACACACCTGGCCAATCACTGCATGAAGTGTGAATGTCACAATTACAAAAGTCCAACAATGGAAAGGGGTGTATGCTGCCTAAAATGGTGACTGAGATAACTTTGTTATGATATGGCGCTATATAAATAAAATTGAATTGAATTGAATTAAAAAAGGAATACCTACAGACACTACTCTATAATGAAAAATGTAGTGTACTCCCAACTATGTTTAGTTTTTTATCTATATTTTTATTTACAATTAACATTTTTCTAGAAAGCTAGAATTAAAGTCAAGAATCAGTCAAAGACAGTAGAGAACAGTGCCCTTGTAGTAAAGAAACTACAACATTATATGCTGCCATTTATTCCTTTTGCTGGCTAAGTTGAGAAGGACAGTTTTTTCTCTATACCTTCTTCCTTTCTTTTCCTTGCCTGAATCTAAGTTAAATGATTTTTTCATTCTTAATTGGATAACTAATTAGCAGATAGCACATAGGTAGTCAGCTGGCTCTGTTAGCCTTCAACCACTGTTAAGGTGTATTAAGATTTTTGAACAACTATTCATTCCTGTCATCTGGAAACTGTTACGTTACATTAGGTATCTCGAACCAGGTAGCTGCATAACACTGTATGAAGTTGTATTAAGTATCCTGGTTAGTGAAATAAGTGTTTGTAGAAGTTTTCATATCTAAATGTAATACAACAATGTAAAAGTACTCCCTTAAAAGCAAAAGTCCTGCATTTGAAATGTCCCTTAAGGGTAAATATGTATTGTAAGCAATATAAATTTAAAGTGTCAAAAGTTTTCATAATGCAGAATGGCCCGTCATATTGTTACAGATAAACTGAGAAATGATAAGTAGGTGTTTCACCTGGTAGACTAGTTCACATATTCACCTGTTATTGTCATGATCCCGGGACTTTGTATATTTCTGGTTTTGTTTCCTGTTTTATTTTGTAATCTTTGGTCTGGGGTGCGTGTGGTTATTTTGACTTCCTGTCCTTGTCTGTTTCCCTTAGTTGATTGCACTCACCTGTGTGTCGTTGCTCACCTGTTTCTGTTTCCATCGTTTGTACTTTTTCTGTTTATTCTGGTTGCCTCCCTCGGTATGTTGTCAGTGTCAGTGAGTTATGTGTTGGTGGGGCCTTCCCCGTGTTGGGTTTCCTGGTTTCAGTGTTCCTGTTTTTCCTGTGCCACTCCTTCCTCGGTTGTTTGTAAGTTGTGGCAATAAATTCTTTTTCACACCACCTACCAGTCTGCATTTTGGGTCCTATATTCTCTGCTGCCTAAACTGACGAAACAGTTATTGTCTCTCTTAGACACTATAAAATTTGATCAGGATAAATACTTTTTCTGAATAGTGTAACAGTTTTAATATTATCTTTGCAATATGCAGAACAGTAATTGCGTGCAAGTAATAGCTTTTGACCTCAAGTTCATAGATCCCTGTGTATAATAATGTACAGTATGTTGATGTATTTATAAACCCTCTGTTTGCTCATCTTCTTTTAATTGGCAATAAAAATCGAGAAGTATCTCTAAAATCAGTTGGATTTTAATGGAGCAGATGGGGAATTACAGTATATAACTTGTAGAAATAAATAATATAAAGTATTTAGTGGTGTGCTGTGGTTGCTTCACCCACACTCGGTGCAATAACTGGGCGGAAACGAGTAAGCTGCTGACTGCAGCGGCCTGCTACTACAAAACTCACGGTTCTCTCAACAAAAACATCTCAGTGGGAAAACTTCCTTCTTTGCATGTTAGTTTATCTCTTATTCAGTCCTCAGGACTTGATTGTGTAACTGAGGAATACTCCTTTTGAATCAACCTAACACACTGTGGATACTTCTGCTTCTACCACACATACACTGTGTTGTACAATAAACACTGTGTTGTACAAAATACATTAAGAAAAAGAACTGTTCCAACCAATAGGCACCTGCCTTTCTGAACAGCAGAGGGCGTGTTTCAACATCATATAAGGTGCAAATAAACTTTAACGCAATCTCATCCTACAGTTCAGCAATACATGCGTGAAGGTTATGATGATAAGTTTTCATTGAAACAGTTTTACAGATGTGCTGTATCAAATGTGTGGTCATTTGAGGATGAAGTTTGGTGCAGTTGGACTGTAATGCAAAATACTGACATTAGAGACATGGCGAGCACATTTTTGTGCATACATTGTTATTTAGCCTACCCTTGATGTAAATGTAAAAAATAATAGAATTACCTCTCAGTACAATGCATAATTCAACAGCACAACAAATTACATCCTTCAAATTAGCATAAAAGTTGAATCAACACCTCGAATACAGTTTCAGCAAAACTGTAAAATAAACTGCAGGACTTGCTGTATTAGACTGCATTAGTTTCAGCTAAGTGTAGGCTACTTGATAAACTGAGAGAATGTGTAATGTATAATGGATGTGACAGACCTATCTGTGCCTCGTATCTAATTTAATCTAAATATTTGATGTCACAGCCCTTCAAACTGACAACCACTAAACCACAAAGAGATTTTGAGAAACTTTAGTTCCAAGAATCAGAGTTGTTGATTTGGTGCAGAACTGTCTTAACCGTGATAAAGATAAGTCATTTTGTCATGGAGCTCTTTTCCATTAAATTGCATTGAACCAGAGTGAAAAGAGAACCAACATTTACTGAGGAACCTCTGAAAACCATCTCACGGCCCGCAGGGTGGGATCCGGACCATATATTAAGAAACACTGGCCAATTGTATTTTACAGCAGGCGTGTATCTTATGATCGAGAGGCAGCCTATTCACCCACACAACTTCCATAATGCCACCACGGCAACATCCGTTGGTGACGTGACTGGCTTTTTTCAGTTTTATCAACATGCAACACACACACACACACACACACACACACACAGAAGAAGCTTCCTTGTGGGACTGGTTTGTTTTGCAGCCATGGTGCAGTGAGGGACAAAGTCAAATTATTTACAGGGTCACTTAAGGACAAGCATCCCATAAAACGGGTCCAAAATACTTGATTCACTTTTAAATTTTCCACCAATATCTGGTGTTTAATGTCCTGTCAATACATATTTCTTTGACATTGTTGGCCTGTCCCGATATGATAAACAAACTCCATTGAAAAGCCCCACCTAGTTTGTTTGAAGATAATGACTTAATTAGATAGTGTCATTCAATATATTGTATACTCTGCTGCTTGTTTCTCAGGCTATCATTCATTAATTCATCTTGTTTATTAGTTCAAATACATTTAATAGTTGCTTTGTGTTACATTGCAGTTACTGAACCATTTCTGAATGAGATAAGACTGAAACCTGAAACCTCATCTGACTGATATTTTACAAATGTTTGGTGCTATGCAGAAACCTTTCAAAAGTTAACAGGTTGTACCTGATGCCATAATTGTGGGCTTTGACTGTGACACTCTGACGCTGTCACGGTTTTATTTCATGTGCCACTGCCGTCATGTCCTGAATTCCATGGAGGGCAAGATAATTGCTGAGCCTATTACAGGCTGTTGTGTTAACTACCTGTATGCCTTCACCTGAAGAACTTGATTAAACATTTTGTCTATGGATGTCTTACCTGTTCTAAATATCACTGAGTATCTCAACATTGTTTAAGTGCACATGCTATTTGAAATAGCATACAAGAACATACGTAAGAGAGAAATAGCCTATTTCTCTCTTACGTATGTTCTTGGTAATAACAGATGGTCTCAGAAACCAAACAGTAATCTTGTTTTGGAATATTATCCTGCACCTTGTGATCATTTTAAACAAATGATGCTAATTTATTTGTAATAATTAGATTATTGTTTATATAATATGTACATAGTGAACATGGTGCATTCAGGGTCCCTGTGGATCTGGTGCCCTGATTTGTGACAAGTTAGCATGTCAAAGGGGATATAACCAAATGCTGATATGAAGATAAAATGAGCTCTGAACAGATGAACTGAATTCTGAACTGAATTTGTGCAATAATACAATAATCCATTTTCATTATTGTTCAGCAAATGTTATTCTCTCCTCATGATCACACAGTGAAGCCTGGTGCTCTGAATCAGTTCAGATCAATTGTTGGATGCTGTCTAGAAAAAATGTATGCAAAATGGCCAAGAGAGTTTGCATATTCTTGTGGACAAACAATTCCCCACAGTACACAACAGTATAGCAAAATATTAGGTAGATGATTTCCAGAGTAGGTGGAGTGGGGTGAATCCTAATAAAGATATTTTTGTGAGATAAATATAAGACTATATTGTCCCACTAGGGCAAGTCATGACAGTAAAACTCCAGATGGCATCAAAATGTTTGATTTAAGTGGAAAAAGATCTTGACATTTCACTATTTTGTCATACTATACATAGTCAGAATGCATTTTTTTGTTCCAGTATTATAAATACCCCCCACATACTCTCACATACTGATGTAATTATACAATTATACATACCTGTGCTTTTTATTAAACTTTTTTTTTTTACTACAATTGTTTTGTTTTTTCATATTTCTTCCACTTTAATTCTTGTTGTCTTTCCTTCAGTCTGCTGTGTCTTGTTGTTGAAGTCTGTGTTGCTGCATTAGGATAACCACAGATATGTGTTTACAGGGGCGGGCAGTTCACCATGGATATAAAACACAAAGCAGCCCAGCCTGTGTGGTCACTGCTACAGTCCTAACAACAGGGAGCTGCCTGCCTCCTCATAAGTCTCCTTATTGATATTGGATACTCTGGAGCAACTGCATCCATATCCATTGGGAAGATTAGCTACTGCAGAGAGTTAACCTTCTCACTCAGGAGGCACAGACACATTCACAGACAGTAGCAAGCACCACACAAATATCCCAGAAGGCTGCGGGACGAGAAAGTGATTTTGAAGTACGTATGTTAATAATTCAGAATCTTTCTAAAAATAACCACTTTTCCTGAAATGCACTGTAGTGTGCGATAGTTTCAGTCACGCAATAAAAGCTTCCAGACATCAAAACTGATGGTTCCACTACATTGTACTTGGCCTCTGTCACTTTGCATGTGGCCTCAAATGACAGGGGAAGGTAGCTGCTATAATGTAGGCTATTTCAATACCCAGACGTCGTGTGTGATGATTTCAGATGTATGGCTGACTTTCAAAGTACTGATTACTACCGTCTGTCAGCTACAGCTGATCCCATGTGGGGTACCTTCCTCATGAAACGTTTGCAAAGCTGATTTTATAAATTGCATTGTTTACATACATGTTTTTTAATATAGTGGGATTAGTCTTACCCAACACCACCAAAAACATGGGCCTTAATGCAAGTGAATATAAACTGAAGTAAAGCTATGACTTTGGCCATCATAAAAAAATCAATATTTATATTAATTAACAGAATTTAACTAACATTCTCTTCGGGGCACCACCCTTGAAAAAGAAAAAAAGAGAGATAATTAATTTATTCAGTTTGAGCCAAAAGTTGCTACAGAGTTCTTGATTTGTATACAATGAACTTAATACTTAAGACACACAAACCACATAGTAATCCAGGTCTTTATAAATGAAAGGGTAAACTACTAACTAAACACACAACTATAACTACTAGACATACAACTGAATGAATAAATGCAACCACAAATGATTACATGAATAAAACAATGTATGAAAAAAGTGAATAATCATCTTGATAGCTGTGTTGACTTTTGTAAACATCACCTTGATGCATCATTCAACAGCTGAGAGGTTATTAGGAAGCAGAGTGAAATACTTTATGATTCTTTATTAGGAATTATACAATTTTCTTCACACCCCCCAACTTGGCTGGTGTTTGCGGTATGATCGAAATTTTGTATTTCTTTGTGGATAAATGAACAAATAAAATGATGGTACAACTATCTGTTGTCTTTTGTATATTTAATTAAGTAGAAAAATAAAAAGCAAACAGTCAGTCTACTCATCTGAAGGACAAAGATCATACGGCATTAACACACTACATGAGTCTAACCAAGAAGGCCAGAAACATTAACCGTATACTTACAACATGGGATACAGAGGGTAAGGGGAGGAACATGTATCAACCTTGAGCTAAATCATATCTGTCTTGAGCTAACGAGGGGAGGACTGTTCTTTTATCACCTCCTGTAAAAAGCTACGTTCTTTGTCACAAATCAGACTTATTAAACATCAAACGTACCAAGGACACCAGATGTTCCTCAGATGAAACTTTCACATGGGAAAACAATCTTCTGGGCCTGCTCTGTATAGGCTCTAAAGAGCAGAGCCAAGGGCAGGTCTCAAGGCAAGGCAGATAAGAGTCAATCAGACAGCAACACGAGGCAGTAGAGGCATCAGAGAACAGCATGATCTTAGGGGGTCTCCTTTTTTTTGCAGTCTTCTGTAAAAGGGGCGGCGATGTCCGATGCCAACAACGTGAAACTTTACTCCCCCACCCTAGATCTATTTTACCTTAACTCATTTCTTAGTTCAAATTTCTTTTCTAGAGAAAAAATTGATATTATATTGTTTAATCCATATTTAATAGTATGGCATTCTCTGTTGCAGAACGATACCGAACCCCTTATAAAGACAATCATAGACAGTGTTAAACCAGGTTAAAAGGCTTATGTTATTATAACAACACACAAAGATATTTACCAGATATGTCCATATATATATGCAGATATGTATCTATATGCACAGCAAATGAATGAGTGAATCACAGTAAACTCAATATACACCAGGGTTCCTTCGATCACAGAGAGGTCTGTCTGTGTGTGTGTGTGTGTGTGTGTGTGTGTGTGTGTGTGTGTGTGTGTGTGTATGTGTTTCACAGTGTGTAAAAGAGTGGGGGACAGCATGACAAGTCTG
>JAVQJL010042509.1:0-25144 GCA_036024295.1 Nannoperca obscura
TCTTCTTCTTCTTCTTCTTCTTCTTCTTCTTCTTCTTCTTCTTCTTCTTCTTCTTCTTCTTCTTCTTCTTCTTCTTCTTCTTCTTCTTCTTCTTCTTCAGGTTGAGGTGGCTGAAACAGTACATCTCTTGGTAAGTGAAGTCAACTCTGGGAAAGTTTCAACTCACTGTTTAGCAATGTGTGAGAAACATAAGATGAGAACAGATGTGGGTGTGCGTGTGTGTGTGCGGGCACATTGGGAGAAACTGGGAATTGATAGCATGCTGTCAGATTATATTTGAGCCCTAATAAATTGTTTTACTGAACTGAAAAAATTGCTGATTGTGTCATCTGAAAGACTGTGTTATAATAGCTAAGACATTGCCACTAATTACCCTATCATTAGCTTCCACTTCACATCACACTATAAAACAGATAGAATCTCAAATGCACGCACACACTCAGACGGAGCTCATTAGGCACAAGTTTCAGGGTCACGCAAAGAGAGAGAGGGGACAGATTTGAGAAATAGGTGTAGAGAAAGGCTTGATGAGAAGATAACTAACAGGGATAATAAGACAGAGAGGAAGATTAAGAGAGAGTGAAACAAAAGATGGAGGAAGAGCAGCGGAATGGAGGCGTGATGAGAGGAAAGGATCAGAGGAAAGGAGAAAGTAATGTGACTGAGAGTTTTAAGAGACAGGACTTTGGAGGTTTACAAGCAGCTTTAAGGAGACTTTTGGGGGTGTTAGGGGTTTTTAGAGCCTGTTGTTTAATGGTTGAGTACAATTCCTGTGGGTGTGAAAGCCACTTTGAAGAAAATACAAGTTACACACACACACCTACAAAAACTAAGGACAGCAGCTCGAGAGAGGACAGGTATTTCTCAGTTATTATTATTTTTCCCACACACATCTTCATGGACTTAGACTTTCAGGAAAAAAACCCGAAATAGTGCTGTCCTCATTAAATGTAATAATACATGATTGTGTGGGTTTTAGTCTTACTGTATCATGGCTATGGTGCAGCAGGGTTACCTGGTTGTTAGGTGGATTATGCTTGCCACCTATACAGCCTGAGTGTGTGTGTGTGTGTGTGTGCATCTTGTTTAATTTAGGGGCACTTACAGAAAAGATAAAAAAACACCTACATTTTGAAGAATACAAGTGACGATTCATATTCACCAACAACAACATCCTTGTTTTTTCGGCAGAGTCAAAGATGTTTGTGGTCGTCTTTTAAAAGGACCTCGCTGTTTATTCATAAACATAAACGTCAGCTTAAAGTTGGAAGTGTTTATTTGCAGTAGCTTTTTCTGACCAAAAAAAACACCAAATCGCACCATTTCTGTGGCACACAGGATTCAATGAAGGTGTGTTCAGGGGACACAACTGCGCACAGAGTTGATGACAAAAGATGCAGATCCGCTACAAACTGTGGAAAAAATCAGTGAAAGTGGAAAATGTTTGAGACGCTGTGTGAGTCTACTGGAGGAAAACAAAATGAACTCGAGATACATTGTTGACTAAAAATGATCTGCAAAACCACTCCAACTGTCACTAATGCAAAGTGAGTCCTCCGGTCCCTTCTTGAAGTTATGTTGTTCTCCATTCAGGTCTTCATCTGTATGCACATCATCGCCACTGCCAAATAATTTTAAGTGCATTTATCCCAACTGGTAAATAAAGGTAGGAGCAGAAAACAGATCAACAGAGAAAGAGATATAATTAAGGCCATTTCTTCTGGATCACAGGCAGCTTTTAGTGTGGTTTTCATATGAGGTGGCGACTAAATCCCTTTCTACTCTTCTCTAATAGGGGCAGATAGAGACAGTAAATGAACTGTGGCTGTATTACAAGTACCCTGGGAACTGGACAATTAGTTTACTCTGAGCACACACTCACACACACACACACACACACACACAAACACACAGTAGCAGTTCTTTCTATTTCTTCGGGGGGAGAGAAAGTAGTGACACACATACATATGTATATGTTTAAATCTACCTGCACACACACACACACACGACACCTGAAACCTGATGTCAGTGATGCAGCAGGGCCTTGTTTTTGTGATGTGCTGGACAGTGGAGCCAGTTAACCAGTCTTAATGTAATCGCCCATCAGACGCCCACAAGGCAGGCGGTGTCAATCTGTATTGAACCTCCAAAGAAACTGTCAACCACCGACGCTGAAATCTGTCATTTGCGCTGTTGAATTATTCCTCTCGTATGATTAATATTTAGTTTGCAGTGTTTCTGTCACTAACACGATTGTTCTGTGAGTCACTTTATGTTAAGCTGCTGCACAGTTTTCTTTCTTTCTTTTTATATATGTGAATTCAGATCCAACATGAAACAAATGTTCACAGATGTTACTGCTGGAGTGTCTTTGCAGTTTGCGTTTATTCTGCATCTCTCTGTGTTTAGCAGCTCCTCTAAACCTTCAGCGGAGTTAAAGTCACGCGGTCACGTCAGGATACTTAGGTTGAAAACCATAAACATGTGAAACCTTTTCATACTACAAGAGAATAATGCATCCACAAACACTCATCAGAGATTATTTAAAAAGGTGAAATAATATTTCCGACGTGTTTCACCATGCCACTTCCTGCACTTAATAATTATGCAGATAAATTATAACTTTAGCTTTCATGTGATAAAATGATAAGATATATAGGAAAACACAATCCCTTGTTGATTATCTGTAGGAGAGAAATATTCTGTCTATCTACATCAGGGAAACAAATAGGAATGATGTGCAGCTTCATGACGTCAAAGTTGTTATGGAAATGCATACTGTTCAGAGTCAGACCACCTCTCCTGGTCCTTTGACAGTCCCCCTCCATGTTCCTACCTCCACTCCCCTCAACCTGCCCACCATTCTGCACCCAGCTGCCCTTCTTTCTTCATTTTTCCCCATTTCTCCCTCACTGTTTCTCCCAATCCCTCTCTCACTAGGCGGTCTCCATGAAAAGATGGTCCACTTTTGAATCTGCTGCTTCTTTGAAGTGCAGCCATCTCTTCTCTCCCATGCAATCTACCTTCCCTCTCCTTTATTTCCCCTCTCATCTGCTCACCTCCTCTCTTATCTCCTGTTCTATCTTCACCCCCTCCCCCCTCCATTTTCCCCCACTGCTCTGCTTCTTTTTCTTACCAAACTCAGGATCCTCGTACTCCACCTTTTTTTTTTTTCTCATCTCCTCTGTTGTCTCCTCTTCGCCTTTGATCCTGTAAGTTCCAAGTATTTCTTCATTGGCTAGAAGGGATTTCTCATTGACCTAACTTGACTTTGACATTGGACAACTTTTGTACACTTTATTAAACCTTAGACTACCTTCACTCGGCAGAGGTCTTGCACTGGAAGTGTTGAAAACCCCCTGCTATCTGTCACCCAGCAGGTGCATTAAAACATATTGGTACCAATCTGCCAACCATGGAGGGAATTCTGTGGTACAACATTATGTATGTATGTACAGTATGTGTGTGTAAGCCACACATTGTGTGTGTAGTCTTCAGAACATCCACATATGATTAATGTTATATTTATTGATTAGATGTACATGTAACGATTCTCTCCTTTGTAGGTCCTGAGTGGTTTACAAGGCTGGAAATAAGCAAGCTTTCAAAAGTTTACACAACTGCCTTTGGACCGTTTTCTTTCAGCACAGTTGCTTTTGGCAGTTTGACCTCATAAAAGATGTTGCTATATTTTTAATTTCTAATGATTAACTAAGACTATTAATTAAAGACTAATGACTGAATATGTTGTCGCTCAATTGTCGTTCATAGCTGATTTATATTAGAACTGCAGTATTTCAGTTTAAATAAATACAACGGTGTACTACAACTGATAGAGACACACTGTCCGATGTCAAATTGTGGGGTTGTGTGTTCAGAAGAGTTGGACATTGGATGTGTAATCCCGCGGGTCCTTCAGGATTCCTGTGGGACAGCTGGACAAGTACAATGTGTCTTCTAGATTCAGACAGGATGGGAAAGTCAATCCTCAGGAGTGGACAGAAGATGGTTTGGTTGCTTTGTTTGGCAGCCGTTGTAATACAGCGTCTTGTTTGATTATTGTTTTCATCTTTCAATTACAAAAGTAGTCCTAAACACAGCACTGTCCAGTGCAAAGCAGGAGACTCTGCGAGCTCGCAAAGCAAATCTCAGATAATGAAAAGTGCAAAGCTTAATGCCACTGCAGTAAAAACTGCTTTTATTCAATTCCTATTTAAATCTGTGAGTAAAAAGTGTGTAATAATAGTGTGGTTATTAGCATTAGCATGCTAGCATGGTAGTATTTCTAGTTTGCTACCCCTGTCACAACTACTTTTATGCCATATACTCCAACCCGTGCACAAGTGTGGTATGTGAAACATGGCTTCTCCGGTGTAAATTAGCATGATCCATTTTATCAACATACCATCTGTTCCACCACACCAGCATTCTACCAGCATGTTCATTAATTGTGATTTTCAATTAAATAAAGTAATTTAATAAAGTAAAGAGTCGTGTTAAGTTTGGGAGTTTTCTTTCCCCTAGACTTCCTTTAGATCTGACTTGTACAGTCGTCGTACTCTAAACACATCAGAGAGGTTTGGGTTTTTCTGTTTGCTTCTATTGCTAGTTTATATTATTACTTATTAACCTAATTAATCATTTTATTTCCATATTTCAGTCTCAAGCCATCCTGCTCCTTTAACTAAAGCAAAGCCTCTTTTACCAAAATCAAAATACTGTGGGGCTTTTTTGAAATTAAAAATAAGAGGAAAAACAAGTAAGCGCTGCACGAGCAGGTATCTTGGGAGCAGGTAGTCTTAGCGCCTCTGGGTAGCTTTAAAGATGTGCTTCAAAAAAAATCTGCTACGTGACTACTTTCAACACATGTATTTACTCACTGCATGCTATACATCTTGTTGCAGTGAGCCGGCAATTCTAATTTTAATTCATTAGACTCAGCTCATTTGTCTCACAGCAAAGTCGAGCATTAGTCAGACAGCCCCATGTGTTAGAGAGGCTGAGAATAACATGTATAGATGCTGCCTCAGCATCCAGAGCACCGCTGCTCTGCTTGCACACAGTGGCTCGACTTGGACAGGGCCCTCGGCTCTATATGGAACACTATGTGACATATGTGTCTGTGCTTTAACTTAGTCATAATATAGTTTATTTATTTGTTGTTAATTATATCTTCTCTCATCTGCACGTTTCCTAATAAACTGATGGATGCCATCATCCTCGGCTCACATTATGTACATCATCAGATACCCCGATAAGGTGGAAGCTGCATTAGGCAACACTGCACACTGGCAGCCCCAAATGGCAAGAAGAGGTAACTATTAAAATAAACCTGAGAAAAATCTAGATTGACATCAAGAATCTGCCCTTTGCATCTTGTCCACTGGAGTTTTCACTAAGAACATATTTTTATTCACAATAACAACCAACGTGACTACACATAGGGTGGAACTTATTTTTCCATTACTCTCTCTGCACTCTTCTCCTTTCTTCTCCACAGAGCCCTCCACTCGCAGGTGAGCTCTCCCAGGAATTTAACAGCGGGTGCAGACAGGGTGGTCACGGTGATGCATGGGTACACAGCATAGCAGCAAGCTGGGCGGCTACATGGGGTGAGGAGGAGGAGGAGGAGGACGAGGAGGAGGACGAGAGGCGAGGAAGCAAGGAGATGAAATGAGAGGAGAGGTAGAAAGAAAGACATGAGAAGGCATCCGGAGAGGTGATAAGAGCAGAGGGAAGGAAAAAAAGAGAATAGTTTGGAGAGTGAGAGGAAAGGATGGGGAGGGGAGGAAAAATGGAGGGGAGAAAGTTGGGCAGACTTCAAAGAAAAGAAGGCGATTAAACACAGGATCACCCCAGCATGTGTGGAATCCCTCTGGGGGGAGAGAGAGTCAGACAGAGAGACAGTATAGAAAAAAAAATCTGAAAGCCGGCCAGGGAAAGGGAAGCGGATAGCACACGTATGTAACAGAAGGATTGATCATTTTATTGTTTTGTTCTAACTGCTGCTTTTTATGGTTTGATCCATACCTTCCAAATGTGAGCAGTATAAATTTCCATCTGCTTAAAGGTTTCTTAGTCGTCCATTGAGTATTCCTCCCACTGCATGCGTACTGCTTATCCTAATGAAACCTCATTTTAATGAGTTAATTGCAAGTGCTAATTGGGTAGCATTAATAGAATATAAACAGAAAACAGTAATGAACTCTTGCTTTTGGCAGTTGCTGTTTTTCATTTAATAAACAAAAAAATGCAGAAACTGACCGCCTGCTCATTATCAATGCCAACTTGTTTTGGCCGACAAGCTTGCCGACTGTCCACGCATTGGCTCTAGAGTTTTACAGGGGACAAAATATCCATGTTTGTTAGGTTTCACCATGTTTCTACAGTATGAATAACACATATAAGAATGGGGCTTTGAGAAACAAGTCTTATTCATTGTTCTTGCAAGATTGTTACTTTGGCCACTTGCTCACAATGGCCTCTTTAATGAGCATGCCCTAGTGAAACCTTAAAGCAGTGTAACAGTTATCATCTTTCAGATTGTTTGTGTTTTTGTCACTCTTCAGGCTGCCATTGCTTTCCATTTACTTCTGCATGTTACAGAAATCTAATACATATATGAAATACATCACAATAAACATGAAGTCTACTTTTTCTTTGTCAGTTACGTTATCTCTATGGATTACCTGTCTACAGCATGTTTCAAAAGCCTGCTAATTGATTTTCACGTCATATGAACATTAATGGAAGCCAATAGCAACCTGGAAGGCAGGAAAATCCATTTAACAAATCTAAAATTTTACATGTTTTCTTGGTTTTAGCAGTAATGTGATTTGAGTGTTGTGAGTTGAGGAGATAAAACTTGGAAAAACACCAGTATGGTCCTTCACACACACACACACACACACACACAGTATATTGGTTACATTTAAACTCTCTCACACACATGCACACACACAAACAAACACACTTTGCACGGATCAGTCAAATAGGTGTTTGTGTAAATTAGCAAAATCACACACATGCTGAAATTTTGACATAAATACTACAGCATGCAAAACCACACACACACACACACACACACACACACACACACACACGCAGACAGGATGTTAATCTCATTACTGCGACGCACCCACTCACTCAAGACCATAATCAGGTTTCGGCCTGCTCCTTGCGTATCCCGGCTGGTGACATCCATCATGGCAGCCGGTTTGAGCAACTCTGTGATGAAGAAGCACAAATCTGATAGCTGCATTGATTCATGCCATTATGAGATTACTGGCAGGCTTCAATCCAGTAATGTAGCATTCATATTCTGTCAGTGGTGACTGGTGTTATAGAATATGGCTGTTCACCTTCATATAGTCCTTTATTAAATCGATAGCTGGAAACATAGTCTGAATTTTTATTGAGTCTCAGGTCTCATCAATAATTGGTAAGAAGGATGTAAACTCAGGGACAATCAATAATGAGTCATTTAATAAGATAAGTAAGTACTGAAGAGAAAGCAGTGTCAGGCAGAGTGTTGAATTTACATTTTTGATAGACAGTTTATGACATCAATAAAGTGAACAAACACTTTCTGCAGTTTGTTTTACAATTTAAGGGACGCCTTTAATCTAAAGTTAGGTTGTTAGGATGTTTAATATAGTTAGATTGGGTCTTTCGAATTGGGATCATGTCCTTGAAAGATAAAATACCTTTTCTTTAATGGACCCCCAACCCATCTCATTACACCAGGAGGTCAGAATATGTAGTGAACTCTTATTTACAGCTGGTATACGTGCCTTGCTTAAGGGCCAGTTTCCAGCGTTAGTGGGCACTGCAGAATTGCTGCAAGCCACTTCTGGAAAAATACTGCTGATGTCCTGCTACAACTACACCTATTATTCCATAATGTGAGTGTGACAACAGCCTATTAGCCGGTGAGGCTGCACTCTATAAGGTTGACGTGCTCCTAATGGTCCCTCTGGGTGCACTGGAGAGTCCCAATATGTCGGTCCGGGTCCCTCCTCACCCGCCTGTCTTAGTTTTCAACAACAGCAGAATGACAGTCCCTGCTGCAAAGATCATCTGGTTAGAGAAAAGGTGCCTTCAATTTACCAGAATATTGCTGTAGGCCAGAGGGGTGTACTGTATTTGAAAACTTTGCTCCCAAACAAGCTGTCTGCCATTTAAAAACAGCTGCCATCTCTTTAAAAAAATAGTTCCCAACATAAACTGAAGACAATTCATAACACTTATAATAAGAACAAATACATATAAGAAAATTCACAGATTTCACAGATGACTAGTTATGTTGCATGATGCCAGACTGACCCCAAGTGTTGGACACAGACACAGGAGTAGATGGATGAAACACACTGGTTTATTAGAACACGGGGGAAAAGAGAAGCGGTGAGTGGGAGAAATCCAGTGGAGTGAGAGCCGATAGCTGAGGGAAGACTTGGCGAGGAGTTGGATGGGCCTGGGGGAATGGGGACAGGCAGGCAAGCTGGGAAGGCTGGAGGAGATGCAGTGGACCTGGAACACAGGAAAAACAGGATCATCATGAGCACATTAGTTAGTTTCACAAACTATCTTCAAGTGGAAAAAAATACTAAGAGGCACAGGACACAGGAGGAACGGGTAAACACCCGAAACATAAGGGAATACAACAACAATGTAAACAATAATAATCTCAATCATCCACATCAAATAACATTTTAAGTCAGTGTATTTTGTTTTTTATTAACGCTGATTGGGAGATCTTAAAAAACTGACTTTTAGAAATCATCTCTCCAGCTGATGCACAATGTGGATCCCTCAGCCACACCTCCAGTTCTAACAAGATGACTTCTATCCACAGCCAAGCTTTTGCATGCATTAAGGTCATGTAACAGCTGAAAAGGTGTGCTGTATGCAGGAGGTCGAACGCACACTGTAGTCATGGTAACAGGGCACATAAACACAACAACAGCTTGGATATCTGAGTGGTGCTTGAACTAACAGACACCGAATACACATGTTGATTTACACAGCACATGAATGATCTGCTTGTTAAATTTGGGATCATCAGGAATCCAATCTCTGTGTCTTTTTGGGGGTGATGCTTACAGAGTGGCTTGCTTGGCTTTCCACAGTTTTCATCCATTTGAAAAAGGTAATAAAAAGTACAGATTTCTAAAAGTACATGTTTATTGATTAAGCCTTTGAAGAGATTCTCCAAAGCAACAAGCACAAAAACAAACAGCTCTGACCTGAAACTTAATTCATGAATAAGGATTTCATGGGGCTTCAGTGCTTTAACTCTTTTTTTAAAAAGTTAACTTATAACTTTGACAATTAAGGGACTTCATTTAATGCACAGAGGACTTGTCTTGCTGAAATCAGAAAGGGTCTTCTCTTACAAACTGTTGTAAGAACACTGTTAAATAGAAAGTAACCTATATTTCCACTAATTGTATGATGTAGTACACCCCTCATAGTGGCATATAACTCATATGGACAATAAACAGAAAGTCGTGCAAGAAACTGTGGCGACAAGTTTAAGCCATAACAGCGATGATTTAAAGCCCATCATCAGTGTGAGTCTCCAAACTGGTAACAATCCACAAGTAGGGGGACGTTTTCTACTAGAACCTGCGTCAGGTGTCAATGCCAGCTGATCTGCACATCTCAGCAGTGTATCCTAGCAACGCCACGTGCACTGCCGTTTAATGAAAGCAGTGTTTGGTCTTTTAGGGGCATCTAAATTACATTTGCAAATTTGAGTGTTAATTTCAAATTTCAACCAAAACAGAAAAGCAGTTGAGTGGTCACTTGTGAACACACAATCCAAGAGGGTCACTTGACAGAGTTTGGAGTGGACAAGTGGCTGGCTTGAGTTTAGACAGGACATTAGCTTATTGTGTGGTGAAACAGAATTGCTCCACAGACCCGGATTCACTGCATGAGCAAATAGCACTTTTCTTTTGCTCTTCAGTTACACAAGCTTCTGCCTCTGGGTTTCTGATTTATTCAGTGAGAGATTTATGCAAATTAAATTATGACACATCTTTGCCAAAAGAGTCCCACAGGTATTTATAGTGACTGTATTAGCTGGGAAAAAAAGACAAGCATCGATGCCAAGAACTGAAAGTTGTTGGCTGCAACAACTTACACCTTGGCACATGATTAACCCAAAGTCATTTCCACGTTGCTGTTAACAGGCAGTGTCTCAGCGTTCACTCAGCTTCTGAAGGTATGAAGTGAAATATTCTTGGACAGAATACTCAATCTGTTAATTAACTGACGTGTTGGCCGTGAACTGTTAGCAGCTATTCTGATCACACAACCTGCTGCACTCACCGCTGTGTTGGGCAACGCTACTTTCTTCCTGAAAAACATAGAACACAATGGCACACAAAAAGTGATGTTGCCGCTCATCAGGTGCTCTCAGCTTCAGCTTCATCGTACATTGTTCTGTGTAAAAACTAAAAAGGTGAATTAAAGAACAGTAACTTGATTAAGAGTGCAGCCTCACCGGCTAATAGGCTGTTGTCACACTCACATTATGGAATAATAGGTGTAGTTGTAGCAGGACATCAGCAGTATTTTTCCAGAAGTGGCTTGCAGCAATTCTACAGTGCCCACTAACGCTGGAAACTGGCCCTTAACCAAGGCACGTATACCAGCTGTAAATAAGAGTTCATTACATATTCTGACCTCCTGGTGACTAAGAGACCAAAGACTGGACAATGACAGATGATTTAAATCTGAATCATTCTATAACCCTTGTGCTACCCTTGTGGAGAAGACACTGGGTCAAGACAATGGGCCACTGGGTCAATATGACCCGGCAAGGTAGCACAAGGGTTAACTGGACTCCTCCAAATTCAATAAATACTTCTTTCATTTTCCAAATGACTTCATGAATTAAACCTGCATCCCCTTGATTAGTGTATTTTGCCAAAAAGGTCAGGATGTAGCAGTAATTGTACAATAATGTATATTTTGGAAAAAAAAACTAACTGTAATACTGAGCTACAAGATTACAGATTATTACTGTTAATTATAGCAAGTTTTAATTTGAAAAATGCAAAATTCAATGCCAAATGTAAAATATATAATGGAAAGTGATGCTATTCTAATGGGGGTGTGTGATGTCATGATATGTTCTGGCCAGGTGTAGAGCTGGTGATAACAGCAGTTATCAACAGTTATTATATGATCTCTTCATCCTTACCACACAAATATAATGCATACATTTTACATTTTATTTGCCCTCACTAGGAGCAAATGTTTCCCACAGTAAACCCTCTTTGTTAGAGGGCTGCCCTTGCAATTGTGTTACCTTCAGAGTATTGCAGGGGCGCCTACCACTTATGTTTAAGGGCACTTTGGATCAAAGCATCCATCATATTCTACAAATTATTACTCATTTCATATTCATCAGATGCTTGATTCTTCATCAGGTCATACATGTCTGTCTCTTGTGTCAAAGACTGAATTTCAATAAGCATATTGATACCTGTAAGCTTTAATTTAATATGCAGAGTATTACACTTGTTTGCCCCTTTGTTTCGCCTCTGTAATTTATCATAAAATGCCCCTCTATTTTATTAATTTCCTTGTTTTTGCATGTAATTATGTGGGAGACATTTTCTGTTCATCAATTTGGACATCTACATATCATACAATGAGGGTGTTTGCTGAAGTATTTGTGTGATGTGATGCCTCCTGAGTAAAAGACCTGCAATCCAAGCGGAAGCGGGGTTAGGGGATCAATCCCCCAAAGTGGTCGACACAAAAAAACATACCCACTCAAGGTACAATAAGGTCCTTTGGATCAAAACAACCATCCTTGATTTATATTCCGTTGATGCTTTAATAGGCCCTAAAGTCTGGTCCTTCTGTGAGAAGCTGAATAGTAAGTATGCCAGTGCCAGTAGTTGTGATTATCACCCATGAGCAGCCACTGAATATGGATTATGAATGTTTCCCTTTCTCTTTTTGTTTCAAGTGAGAGCCTGAACCCTGCCAACATCACTGGGTAAAATACTATCAACGTGACTACAGAGAATGCTAATGACTACATTCTGAGAGCACGAAATGTATCTGACACTATCAGATCATGGTTATTGCAAATCAGTCATGGTTAAAGTGTGGATAAGAACTCAAACTATTAATTAATGCATGGTTAACATCAGGCAACTCATATGCTTGGATAACAACACATCCTCCAATCTAAATAACAGAACAGGTTGTCTGTCAATGACTCCCAAAGCAACATATATAGGCGTACTGGACCTTTGTTGTCATGGCAACAACAACAACACGTGGTTAATGTTCTTTATAGATTGTCATCTAACAACAAGCGTAAATGCGGGTGGTAATAAGCTGCTGCACAGACAACCTATGCGGATGTCTCTTAGGGTAAACAAAGCTCTTGGTTGTAATAAAGAAAATTCATTGCAGGTATGTGACGGGACAAGAGCTCCAGTCTCCTTTATGACAGTCAGATGTCCTGTATATCCATCCTTTTGTGTTGGCACTGAATATTGGCACATCACGTAAAGCGTGACCTGCAGAATTGTCCAATATGAACTTGAAAAAGGATGCCGCGCTGCTTCAGATGTCTGTGTTTCGAACTGATACAGAACCACAGACAAAAGACATTATTAAAACCTTTGCAACCTTTGTAAAGGTTAAGAATTCAGATTCGAACAGAATGAAAGACTAACCCACAAACGGTGACAATAGATACTGTCAAGCTGTGTTGTCATTAATTGACAGGACCAGGATGAACCACCATTCACCAGTCACCTAATCTATATGTTACAGGATTTAATGTGTGAATTCATATCCGTCACCAAGGGTTATCAACGTGCCGCCTTCCATGATATGTTGCTTTTAATTAGAATGTGCCTAATTCTCAGGTTTTCTTATCTGAGAAGGCCCCAAGTAAGGTGTTAGAACTGATTTTTACACATCATAGCGTAACTGGGAGTATCAAGCCGTTTGTCTTGCAGGGGCAGGGATCTGCATAGAAATGTTATTTTGCTTTGAGAATGTTGCGCGGTCAGAAAAGGAAAATGTACATAATGAATAACACTATTAATGTACTTCTTGTGTACCTATTGCCATACCTATGCAATGTCAACAATGGCACATATTTACAGTGTATTATTTAAAATATATTCTGTAATATTGAATCGGGACACAAAATCAGGTTCTGATTTCCATCAAAGACATTTAGCTCTTCCACTGCTAGCGAAGGTGCTAACAGTGCTGACTTACAGGGTTAACATCTACTGAGATAAAATCAGAGTGCCTGTTTTATGTTTGACAGCAGGATCAGATCTGACAGGCTTACGTTGGTACACTGATGCAAAGCAGAACTAATAACAGGCCGAGACACTGTGACAGTGTACCACAACAAATACACAATCAAAGAACACTTGATCACAACTCGGAGTGAGAGGGAAGATGCCCTTTAATATCTGACTCCAGCATTCCCTCAAGCACATACTTGACTGTTAAAAAGTCAAGTACGACCATACAGCCCAAGTTCCCTGTGTTAATGTGTTTTCTGATGGTCTCTGTCAAGAAAACAATAAGTGGGTGGAATAGCCATTCCCAGAGGCTTAGATGTACTACAACATATATTATCACATTCCTGCTAGTGTACAGTTTGGTAAACATATTTGCTCATATTGCCACTGGTGTGATGTCTCCTTCCCACTTCTGTGACTAAATTAACTGCCTGTTTGAGCAGCAGAAAGTTGGCATCTTACTCTTTGTGTCTGTTCTCCACCTCCCCTCGCCTGCCCTCCTCGTTGATGTTCCTAAATGAGCAGGCCATTGCAGTAGCCGCAAATCATTAAGACAGTGCAGAGAAGGTCAAGTGCTTTATAAAGACGAGGGACAATTAAAAACCCACCGAGACAATGTAGCTCTGAAAAGGTTAGCATATCCTTCTAGCATACACACATTCACACAAACACACACACACACACACATATATACACAGAGGATGCATTCATAGGCTGGCGACTCTAATGCACACATGCCAACAAAAGCATCAGAGGGAGAGAAAGCACATAATAAAGTACCAGTAAACAGACCAAAGCATGCACAGGGCTTTTAAACAGGTACACAAAAGATTAAGGCTGACAACCACATTCACACTCATCCACAAACCACAAAGAACTCACTCATGAGCACAACCTACATGTGTTCTTTGATTCCAAGGGTTACACGCCAGCACACACACACACACACACACACACACTACGCAGTATCTGTACCAGTGTGAAGCTTCTTTAAAGATTTAAAAAGGCATGACAAAATGTGATCTTAATGAGCAGGGGACAATGTTCCCATCTTGCCAATTCAGAAAATGACTGTAATGTTATAAACAATTTCCTCAACAGCAATTTCCTATTTGTTGTTTTATGATGCCCTTTAAGTATGGGTATGGCTGATAGAGTAGCAGCACTGCACCGACTTCTCCAATATGTTGACCTTTTAGCTGTGCTGATGAGGATGCAGAGCATCAAATTATTGTGTTGGTCAAATATTTGAGATTGTGTGTTTACTTGAGATTTAAGAGTTGACAAACTACTGTTTGCATGGTACACTGTAAAAGCATTTTTTATTAGCTCAATCCATCCAATGTGCATATGTAGAAACCTCAGAGTACAAACACGTTATCCAATTGACATGATCAAATCAAATAAGGAGAGCGAGCAGGCTTTTGCTTGGTTTGGGTAGGCATCTGGTCTCTGTGGTTAAAATGGAATTTACTGTAAGTATGGTAAGAAATAAAATAACAATAACCCCCCCCCAAAAAATGCAGTTAGCAAAGTGAGGGCAGGTCAAACCAGCTAAAAGAATGGAAGATGGCAAAAAGACACAAGCTAACCCGGAAGAGAACATCAGAAAACTGAGGACAATATACAACAGGTGAGACTGGAACGTGAGTGATCAGGTAAAAACTCACTGATGACAACTGGAGGAGAGATGAGACATGATGACGTGATCAGGAAATTCCAGAGGACACATAAGAACCAGAGGGCGTATTCGTGGCAGTATTATTCGCTTAGTTAGTAGCCATATTCTTGATTTGAAATGTGCTTTCATGTGATGGATGTTACAAACTGCATGTTTCTGCTGTCAGTGGAAGACGCAGATATCTCAGCATGTGGAGTCGTTTTTCAAATATGAGATGAGAAAAATACTTGAATTACTACTTTTACTACATAAAAATGCTGAGCATGAAAGTTTATCCATGAACCTACAGAAGGGATAAGGCCTGAATTATTTCCAAGAGGCTGATGTACATTTTCTCATTCAGATAAATACTGTAGGTAAAAAAAAAGACATCTTTCCCCTCTTCATACCTGTTTTCTCACTTTGCTTTCCTGTCCTCGTATCAACCCCCTTCCTTTGCATTTGGACCATACATCATGTATCCATGAACCCAGAATGATTTCATTGGGACTGCTGCGCGTGTTCTCATTCAGAAGTGATAACAGTACTTTAATACTGAGCTCACAGCAATGTGAAAGTTCAGACAAACATCACAGATTAGAGTCCTGGTTCTCTGATGTATAGCTTTAGGGAAGAATTGCTCATGTTCAGGAATACTGATTATGCCGTGTGTACAGGAATTACTAATTTGATATACCTTGGGAATCATTTGAAGTGTGTCGATTGTTCTTGTCCACAGGCACAACATGCATTATTTAATGTTGCTAACAAAAGAAAATAGTAATGATTTTCACTTTTGAATTTTAAGTGCTGTATGACTGAGAGCAAATTTATGTTGTCAGACTTTAAAGCTTTCTCTTGAGGAAGTTTAATGGGCCAGTTAGATAATGATTATGTCTATCTGACACAGCGCTTGCAGCTTATTCACAGAGGAATTTTACATAACACACAGATAGACAAAAACCTTGCTTACACACTTTCATTGCACTGAAAGCTCGGCTGTGCAGAGCGATGTGCAAGTATCATGTACTACACCGCCTACACTGAAATAAATGAACCAGGAAATATTTGCTTGCGAGGCTATGCAATGCAAGCTTCCTTCACTGAAGTAAATATCTATACAGAGTAAATGTTGACTCATTTTTTTGTTTTTATCTCTGCATGAGAAAATGAAGGTCTGGCATTTAAAGACCCATTATTTATTAATGTGACATGTGAGGTGGCGCTCCTTGAATGTTAACTCCACTTCTCAGCAGCTTAATGACAATGTGAGGTGTATTCCTGTACTTATGAGGAAGATCTTATGTCTTCACAAGGAAAATCTTGAAGATGGGCCAGATGTTCAGATCTTCACCGTGCTGTAAATAAACCACAATACTACAAAAGAAACTCAGTTTACTAAAAAATCAACAGTTACAGCAAACATGAGTCTGTTCATGAAGAGACTGAGTGTCTTCTCTCTGATACACTTCTATTACTCCTCCTTCTGTGGGCCTGAAGACATGGCACCACCTGTTGACCTTGACTTGACTGACGGGTCGCTTCTCACATCTTGGGCCACACACCATTGTTTTCTTTGTTATCAAGTTCCCCTTCGATGGGTAAATAATCGTGCCTTACTCCAGGTGATTTCCATCCCCCACAGGCCAGATATTCTCAGATCAATAAACTACCGCGGCTGTCTGTGGCTGTTCTTGTGTTTATAAAAAAACTGAGTATTCAAGGTTCTTTTACTTGGTGCCTCTATTGTTGTTGTTCCTGCACCATGTCTAAACTTGCCATCTCCTGATTGATTACCTTGTGGTTTCGTGCTTGGTACATATTGTCTATTGTCTGTGAGCATGAGGCTGTGTCCACCCTGACCCGACCCTGCTTACGTTTACACTGATTCATTACCGCTCATTATTATTTCCCACAGTTTCCTCAGTTTTAACACGTGTGGTAACTAAAAAAGAAGCAACAGTCTGGAAACACTTTTGTAATACTTATACTAAATACTAGTTATGAAACTGGAAAACTATTTTCTGAAATGTAAGGAGTGGTGCGTGTTACCAATGTAGGATTAATGTATTGAAGCATTTTGTTCTGTCACATTATTTTTATTTTTGATCATGAAATATATTCTGCCAATCCACAGATATGTATGATGCATTGCCAGGGGCTTTAAAAAATGCACATTTATCAAATAAATCAAATTGATTTAGGAAGATGTATTCCTTGAAGCTGCAATAATCAATATTTAAGATTAACATTTAATCAAATGGTTATTTTTAATGTGAAAGGTGTTGCTTAACGTGTGTGAGGGAATCATCATCCAACATTGCATCTCTACAGAGCTTTTAGCCTCTTCTGGCTTGTTGTTTTGGTTTATGGCACAATGACTGTGCGGCACAATCTCACCACTTGCGTCAGCTATATTCTGTAAAATAAAAAACTCACTGTACGATACCCGACACCAACGTGTTGACAAAGTTACTACTATCTGGTGAAGAAAGTAGAACACTTAGTTTCTTAAAGGCCAGATATTTTTCTCAGGAGAACCAGAGCTAAAAGGAGAGTAGCATTCATCAGGTGGACAGACGCATGACAGGAACATGCCTTAAATGTGTTATCATCACATAAAAGACCACAATGTGTAATGTTTGTGAAGTTCTACTGCCCCCGTGTGGCCCCAAATTTGTAAATGTAGCTTTAAAGACAAGTGTTTTAGGCTAAAAATAGGGGTTAAATATTACATGTTGTCAATAATGTTTCATAAATATACAGTAAAATAACAATGTATCTGAATCAAACAATGACACAGTGATGAAACACATACACATAAACAACTCCAGCCCCTCCAGGCTGCATGTTCATAATGTTTGCAACGGTCCGTTACCCATGGATGAAATGTAAAATCATCTATCAGATCTTGGAATCTGTTCCTTGTCTCTTCTCCTCTCTCCCTCTTCTGTTTCCTCCACTCCTCCTCAGCTCTCTCTCCTTATTTATTTCATCACATCTCTCCTCAGATTTTAGTTTTCCTGTCACATGTCTTTACCTTTTCACTTCTGATTGTTCCATCTCGGTCTTCCTCTCAGTCTGTCTTTCGGGGTCATGCTATATTTCCCTGGGTGTTCACTCACAAGATTATCTCATGTTGGTGAGCTGGCCTTGCGGTAGAATTAATTGCATCAAACGCTGATAACACAGACAAGGAGAAAGGGAGGGGAAGCACCGATTACATTTGACTTCAGTCAGATAAATAGCCTCAACTAACAACAAACGCCATTGTTAATAAATCCTTCCAGCTTACTTTTCTTTCTTTTTGTTTCCAGCCCACCCCCTTTTTTTCTTTCTGCTTTGAAGAAATACTAGTTCCCTCTGCGTCACTTCGTTCAGCTCCCTCTCCCTTAACCTCAAATACTGAAGCTGTTTGATTAGAATTATGTGTCAGCATCCAGTGGCAGTATCTCACGCGTATATACACACTAATTCCCTGTTTCAACGCCTCTTGAATACACAGAAACATTAGCAGGCAAACTCACTCACCATATTCATATCCAATCACTGGCATTCTGTCTGCAAACATGCATCCATGCAAACCATGTTCGTATCTCACATCTCAGCATATGCATTTAATACCATAGATGTTAACCCTGAAAACTTACTTTTTCATTCTGCCAAACCCAAGCAAAGCACACACACACACACACACACACACACACACACACACCATACAGTGTCACATTGTATTTAAGCACTTTGTTTCTTTGTGTCAGAGGAAAACAACAGTAAATAAATAGAAAAGCCTTTTATAGCAGCACACTGCTAACATAACTTAACAGCACTGAAGCTGTTAAGTTATGTTAAGAGAAATCCACACCGTCATTGTCTCACAGAAGAACTTACTCACATGCTCTGGCTTGAACATGTATTGATGGATTTTAGAGCCTATGCATGTATTTAGTTTTTTATTCATCATGGGTCTGGAGAATTCACGATGTGTTATTTCCAAAATTTCCAAAATGTCCAGATGTGGCTGCCTCATACATCTATGCTAGTGTGATATAGTTAAGGATTAGCTGCCTGAGTATGAAAGCAGCCAACTCACCCTCATTTACACTGATGTCCAGGTACCTTTCAGATACACTGTATACACTCACATGGCTGAAATGTAGGTAGTCTTTAACACTCCAGTCCAGAAGGGGGTTAATGCACCAAAGCTGTAGTTCAGGTGGGAGAAGTAAACATTGCATTTACGTCTTGGAGAGGCCTTTACACCTTTTCAAAATCTGACTTGAATATTTCAAACCACAGCCTGAGGTAGTCTGAGGAATCCAATAGCAGTAGACAGTAAGTAGTTTGGGATGCTTCTTTCTTGCATTTACACTGAGCTGTTTCTTATTGGCCAGCTCTCCAGTCTGCCCAAGACAAATGAAGAGCCCAAGTAGAAAAGTGGTAAAACTCACCTTTAGAGGACATTTTAATGGGTTATCTCAAAATACAGGACTGACATCACTCAGGCAACTTGTTTCACACTTCTCACACTTCCCAGTAGAGCCATAGAGTGCTTGATGAAAATGCTTTTTTGTAATCCCCATGATAGGAAAACACATTCTGATGTCTAAAATCAGTGTAGTTTTAAGCACTGTTTTTCAGCATGTAGCACATAATCCGTCATCATTGATTTGGCTTGGTGAGACATTTCCTCTCCATGGGGCAAATCATCTGATAATTATACATCCGATCATGTCTGACCAGTAAACAGGTTTTAAAGTGCTGGAGCTTCAATATGAAGCTGTCTTTGTGCCCCAGTAGACAGATAGACAGTAATTACTTGATATTAAAACCCCTCTCATAAGCTGTAGTGATTACAGTTGCATATCTGGAAACCGCTGCAGCGATAATGTCAAAGAAAGTCCAGGTTTTTAAATGGGTAAACAGGAGAATTAAAGAGTGTGTGCTGCAATACATGTTATTGCTTGTAAAAAAAATCATGAATCCTGTTTAACTTCGATATGGCATTATAGTTTTTTATCCAGCTGCTTCCTTCTAGTCAGTCGAAGCCTTGACTATAGGACATGTGGTGTGCAGCCAGCAAGAATGAGTTTGACAGTGATGTCCACTTATCTGTTCAGGTCATCATATTTATTGTAATTTCCCAAAAATGTATTCAGCTACAACTTTGGCTATAAGCCATAGCAGGGTTTTACGTGGTCTCCCTCAGTAAACATTTCATTATCATGTTTGGGTGTAATAATAAATGATAATGTTTTTCCAATATATGAAGAGTCTCTCAAAATAATAACCCTTTTTGTCTTCCCATTACAAAAATATAAAAAACTCTTCAATCAGTGGCATGTGTTCCTTCATCTACCTTCAATATCTAATACTCTTTATCCCCAGGAGCAACTGCAGCTGACCTACAGGCAGCCCATTCATATCAGCAAAATGTCATCACAGGAGTACAGATAATTAAAATGTAAGATTGGCCAATAAATAACCAATCAAATGACAAAAAGGTAGATGATTTGACTTAATAAAGCCAACATTTTACAACAATTTTAAATGTCACTTATTTCTCATCAATCTCATTTGTAGGTTATTAAAGAGACAACAAGCTTAAGGCTGATTAATACATCGATGCGCTGTGTCTCTCCGGAGCAGCATTAGCTCAACTAAATAGTACATGATCACTATCTTGGAATAATGTGTGAATGCAAGACATTCCTGTTCTTCCCATTCTGCTGCCAAGGCATGAATGCAGCATTGCACATCAAGGACTG
Source organism: Nannoperca obscura (assembly GCA_036024295.1). Lineage (NCBI taxonomy): Eukaryota > Metazoa > Chordata > Actinopteri > Centrarchiformes > Percichthyidae > Nannoperca > Nannoperca obscura. The sequence goes on from JAVQJL010042509.1 coordinate 20,730, forward strand.
CAGTAATGCTCTGATCCTAAAGTGTCCTGTGGTGGATGCAAGATAAGGGTTAGTGTTTCATGTCAAGTTATTTAATCTGGTATTACAGAAACATTTTCAGGAAAACTAACTATTATATACAGAAGAAAACAAGACGCCATAATGACCACTGCTATTGTTCTCTTGGCTGGATGAAAAATGTAGAACGAGCTGCCTGAACTACCACAAGCAGTTAGTCTAGGGGGAATGTGTACAGAAGTAAACTGCAATACTCCATCACAAAATAACCATAAAGTACTGAACATCACAGGGTGGGGAAATGGAGCTGTATCAAAGGTATGGATTTTCATTTTCAAAGTGGAAAAACTGCCTGTTCACATTTTCCAAAGCAGTCATTTGTTTTGCAAGATGTTTCTTCATGCTTGAATGGTCTGCCTTCATCTGACAACACTTGGTTTGAGAGACTGCACAGTGTCTCATTTAAATACACTTAGGTTTACTTGAACTCTTTTAGTAAACATTTGTTTTTGTTGTCTGTCTTGGTAAATATGTTTAAAATCTCCCACAGTGTTCTGGCAACAAATACAATACATACAAATGTATCCATCCCTGTTATTCTCCTCTTTTGAGATGTTGATTAAAATACAGTATTTCACATTATTACAGCATCTTAATCAACCAATGAATATGATCAAATATGGTAAACTCTTGAATATCTTGACAGATCCCTTTATCCCGAAAGTCTTACAGTAAAATTTAGTTCATACATTTTCACATTAGGGAGCTAAAGAGCTTCACTTGAACTATGAACCTGGCAACATGACAGCGTTTTACTATCTGACTGAGCTACATGCAGAAATCCAGTATTTAAATGTAACATTTGAACTGTGAACAATTAATTATGTAGGCTGAGTACAACTACACACACAGCAGCACAGAGAGAGAGAGGGAGATATCAAACTGGCAGCAGGCTTTTTTAACTTGACACAGTTTAACACACACACACACACAGTATCGCTAGATATCTGCCCTTGCTTTTACACACATCTGTTTGTATAGAAAAGTCCTCCGTTTTAAATCTGTGTAAGTGAAGGTTCACGCTGCTGTTCAGCTCGATCTTTCAGGTTCAGATTCATCAGAAAAACACCTTCAACTCATTTAACTTAACGTCTATTTACTTTGTAAGCTGTTACCTCACTGATGCTCCTGTAAATATATGTTTCTATAATACTAATTTAGCATTGAACACAAAGTTGATTATAAGGGTTAATGTTTTAACAATCACATAAAAGCAAATACCTTGCATCAGACAAGAAGTGGGTGAAACAAAAAACAGTCAAAAGCACAGTAAGACTTACAGGAATTGGTTTTAGAATAAAGAGAAAAAATATAACTCTGCTGGATTAAAGTGTTACTTCCACTGTGAGACTATGTGTGCCCAACCTGCTGCAGAGGTTGTGTGCTGCAGGCAACTGTCAGCAGGAACATCTGCTGCAGCTCACAGCTTTAGAAGTGAGGTGTGTCTTTGGTGAATATGCATGAAGCTAATATGAATTGCTTGTGTGAAGTGACAGTAATCGGCTCTACTGAGAATTCATTTCAACAGCTTTGGTAGGATGTTGTTTATCTACAGTTACTGTGCGATTATCTTGCATTAGTGCTGCAGTCACGTGTTGCAACCAACAGCAAACTAGATTGTTCCCACCTCCTCCACTAGGAGCTGGAACAGAAGTACAGCAGCAGGAAAGAAAGAGTGGAACTCACTGGGTTGTGATTTGTAAAACTGAAGGCAACAACTGTAATAACAGAAAATCCAGAAGCCCCAAATTCAGGCTTTTGAGTTTAGTTCCTCATGTCACTTGAATTCTGTCAGCTATGGTTCCTGTCTTTTATTCTCTGCTAGACCTTCTGCCTTCATCAGAGCTGCACTTCTGTTGCTTTAGTCTTTACCAGAGCATTCAGAGATTTTGAGGTCTAAGCATTTGATAATACTGGTTAATCATGTAGTCTTCATGTGTTAAAAGGAAGCAAATCATAGATACATAAATAAACAATGTGCCCACTTCTTACGGGTTTGCAGAATCTTAACCGGTAGTGTGGCAAAACAAGGCTGGCATGAGAGATTTTAGTACTTATATGAATCAAAAGCTTGATGACCTCCAAATCTAATAGAAGCTCCAGTGAAATCTCTGGGTTCCTTTTGGCTGCTACTTTTCTCTTTTGTTTGCATGAGATAGCCAGGCTGACTTGATGATGCTGAACACCTATAAATCACTGCAACCAGACGAACCTGTAAAGAATGCTTCGACAACTGCAAGAGTTAAGGAGAGTGAGTCCAGCTATCTGTCAAAATGTAATTCAGGCTTTTTTAAGCTCTTAATACCAGAGACCCAAATGAGAAATCTAGCCTGCATCCAGGGACCCAGCCTTATTAAAGCACATAAGTATTCTTGAGGGGTTCCCACCAGCCAAAGACCCGAGACCCATTATAAATCTCATTCCAACTTTAAAAGGCCTTTGTTTAATATAGCACCAGAGAGGGTGGTTGTTGTAATGTAAATATGGGTCCGATGGTGATGTAAGAAGTGGGTGTCTTTGGCTTCACTACCAATAATCAAAATAATAGCAGAGGTAACTGTTACATACATGGATTGTATGATCTGTCAGTATCTCAAACTGTACTCACAACACAGGGTGAAATAAATCATTAAGTTGCTCCATGTTACCACAAGACTGAAAGCGTAGATGCCAAGTATCAACAATGCACATTTCATCATTTTATTGCATTTGCAGTTTTTTTATGTTTTTAATTAAATTTGTATTAATCTATCATTAATTTTAACACAATAATCCATTCCATGTAAATTAATGAAATGTGACAAGCCATCAGTGGAGAGTCAGATTCTTGACATGAGTACCAGAACAACAATGTAAAAAATCCAGCACATATATATTGTACAGTACTTGTAGTAAATGTATTTTGCTTTCCACAGCTCTAAGCCGTGTATTGTGAAATCTATCAGAATGGCTGGAACACATTTATAACCAGTGAGACTGTAGTAACAGACCATGAATCTGAAATGTCCACAACTCATGGGGCATCGCGGTAGTTCAGGCAGGCGGGGAGTTGTTAGCTCAAGGACAGTCAGTGTTTGGCTCAGATTTGTTCCACAGCATCACATAAGCAGAGCCACACTGCCAAACTACACATTTTGTTACAATAAATGGTTAAAACCTTGACAACCTGTGTCCTGACTGAACTAAAAATGAAACTTATGTTCTGGTTAATGATCTGAAGTGGAGAGACAATAAAATTAAAAAAGAACTGTGGAGTTCAGATTTGAAAATGCTGTGTATTTTCTGTTTATTGGAAAACATTTGCTATATCTGTAATACTGCATAGCATTTGTTCCACATTCATGTCATCCACTGAGCTGGTTTATCAGTTTTAGTGCTAGATTTAAGATGATCAAATCAGAGAATCCCTATTTATTTATCTCATACACAATAAGCACATGACTGGTGGTGTAGTAGACATGTATTGATCTGAAGGAATGTTTAATTTGTGCATTGACATGGTTACAGTCCTTCACACTTGGCTTACTTTACATTAGGAGTCTGCAGTCAAAGATAAGATGGAGACCTTGTAGAAGTCCCAGACTCCCCTGATATATGGAATGAGAAACAACACTGGCCGAGAGTTGCCCACATTGTTTGCCTCCTCCCTGGTGGTGTGATTATATGTGATTCTATGTGATGTGGGACACACTGCATAAAGCTGAGCGAATGTAGTGTTACGTCAGGTGTTTGGTACTTGTCCGTGTCCTGGAAATCCAGCAAGCACGCTGAAGAAGGGCATGTTGCCCAAAACGTTCACGTGGCAATATTAAAAAGTCACATTAGAGTACTGTCCCAGCTTTTCTTTTTTCCAGCACCCAGTCTTCAAGGTCTTATTGTGAGTTGAGCGCGTTGTGTCTTATTTTTTATGAACTGTGTCCATGTATACAAGCTGGACCAGGATCTTCTCTGATGTCAGGGGACAATCAGAAACAGAATCAGAAATCCTTTATGAGTCTCGCAGTGGAGAAATTTACGTTGTTGCAGCAAAAGTGTACAGTGCAGAAGAGAGAAAAATAAAATAACATAAGTGTAAAACAAAATACAATAAGTAACATGGTAAAACAAGTACACGTGACGACATACAATCAAGTACTGAAATACATTTTGTGCATGGGAAGTAGCAGCCAGTAATAACAATATTATACTATGAAGTGTATATATATCTATATATTGCACATTGTTGTCAGTATTGCACGCCAGTGTGGTAGTAGCAGTTTGTGTGGTGGTCTACAGGGTCCGTGGTGGTTGTACAATCTGACCGCTGCAGGAAGGAAGGACCTGCGATATCTCTCCGTGAGACACCGCGGGTGGAGCAG